>PVKB01000132.1:0-33563 GCA_004027205.1 Ctenodactylus gundi
TATTCAGTGAAGATTTTATTTATGTTCAGTTGACTAAAAGCTTGTAAAAGCTCTATGTACTAAAGGCTCTATATACTTACATCTTGATTATTTCCTACTTGACCTTTTTGTTCACAAATCCATTTTCCTAATTTTCAAAGGGAATAACTTCTTTGGTAGTGGGGTAGGGAGAATATCTGAAAAGTAAAGTGATTCCTAGAAAGAAGGATGACACTTGTGCCTTACAACATAGTTTCAGAAACATGAAGACATGATGATATAGCTGGGTTGTGTATGTATCACTATCTATATTACAACTGGAGAAATTAAAGAAGAGTTGAGTTCAAATACAGGATATAATGAAAGTCTCCATTACCCTTGCTACAGCCACCTCCTATTCTGCATCTGAAATATAATCTGCCTGTATGCTGACTTTCATCCTGATAGCTGCAGAGGTGGAGGGTTCCTACATCCAGATTCTTAAGCTTTCCTTCCTGCCTCTCTCCTCTATGGGCATTATCTTCCATACTGTAGGCTCTCAGGCTAGCTGTTTTTGCAACCAACTGTTCATTGTAAATGACTCTGATGCCTGGGTCCCTTGCCTGGACATTATGACTTCATAGTTCTGAGTTGTGGTCTGGTCCTCAAGACTTTTACTGCACAACCAAAGCAGAGAATCATGTAGAATCTACTTACCTACTATAAAGTCACAAACTCTTCGTGTGCCAGAATGCCCCATACCTAATATGCTTTGTGTTTGTTTTCTGGCAAAATGCACAGGACATGAAGTTTACCATTTCAGCCATTATTTTTATAATTTTACTGTGGTAGAAAAATTCCTATGACATAAAATTTAACGTATTTTGGAAATACATGAATTCTAAATTCTGTAACACATTAGAACCAAGGAGTTTGAGGAGTTAGTGAGCATCTGTGTCCAACCCTTTTTCAGAGGCTCACCCCTTTCCTATCTGACCATTGCCTCTCTTTCTACCCTGCCATTTTTAAGTGTACACTTCTGTGACATTATATCCACACACACTGTTTTATAACAAAATATATGATTTTTAAAACATAAAATCCCATGTTGTTTTATCATCTTATTTTTAATATTTCACAACTAGGGATATTTCATTTTAAAATATAGATGTTTTTACTCTGATAGCCAAAAGCATGTTAATATGTCCTCCTAGCAATGACCAGCCAGGCCAGGGTAGTGGTACTCTTCTTGTGGCAAGGCAAGAATCTCATGCTGGACTCCCATTTGAAGCTCCTCCCAGTCTGATTCATATACACCAGCTTTACTTCAGTCTGCAAGCAGGACTAAGGTTCTCAGGCCAAAAGTATCCTGCCTTTGATTTCATGTCTCTCCTTTCAGCCACAACTTCTGTCTCTTTTTTCCTCCTTTTTTTCTCCCACTCGCTCCTCATAGCCCTGAAATCTGATTGTCTCATCCTCTACTACACTAAAACTGCCCTGAAGAACACCAAGGACCTCACTACAAAATCAGATTCTAATCACAAATGACTCTAAGTCTCTCTGCCCAGTGAATGTTCTCCAACACTGTGACCTTCTGAGGTCTCCGTCCAAAATCTCTGATTCCCTCCCCTCTCTCCTTTGTATCTAGGGTGCCGGAAAAGGAATATTTCCTGCATATTCATGGTTCAAGACCACCCACTGATGGGTCCATACATGATGACTGGTCAAGAACTCAAGAAGAATGTGATGAACCTGATTTTGAATTCCCAGTTTCATCTCCTATACCTGTGACTTGGGTCAATTGTTCAGCCTGAGTTCCAACATCTTCAGGTTAATAAGGATATGATAATTTCTACTCCAAAGCAATTATGGAAGGGCAGGGAAATGCACACAGAGCTCTTGGTCACAGCATCACTGTCCAGAACGTCCCATAAAGATAAAAAAAAAAAAAGTCCACACTTGAGTTTCCAATATGGAAGCAGACACTATGGCTACTGAGCACTGTCATATGGCTACACTGCCTAAGAGTTATTTTTCAAGTGTATTAAATGCTAATTAATTTGAATGTGTATAATCACAAGGGGCCAGTGGTTCACTATTGGATAGCACAGCTCAACAATGATAACACTACATAAGCATCAGCAAACACAGTGACTGCTATTGTTATCATTATCAAAGGGAATAATAACAGCAAATTTCTCTAGCCCAAACCTGCCACTGCGGCTTCAGGCTCTGCAACAACAGATGGCAGCATACCTTGAGAACCTCTTAGAGAATCTTACTCTCAGGCAAGTGAACATAATTCATTACAGGACGCAGTAAACATTTAGGATTATGGTCCAATACTGGGAATTAAGTTAACAGCCACCCTTGCACTGAACTACAGCTCTAGCTCTAACCATTTTTTTGAGACCTTTAACTTGTAATCCTCTTGTCTTGGACTTCCAGAGTAACGAATTAAAAGTGTGTGACCAATTAGGAATTGTGCTTTCTCAACAATTTACCTCTGATAAAGATGCAAGCGTGTGGGCATGGCCTCCAGGATACTGACAAAGGAAGTTGACTATAATCAAGAAAGGTTCACACTGCTTGGTTTTCCATTGGGGTCTGCCTATAGGAAGCTGATACTTCCACCTGAATCATGAAATGGGACTCCTCTGAGCAGCAGGTAAGTTCTTACATTTTGTGTCTGTGAATATCTCTTCGTGAGTCACCATCACACTATGACCAAGCCTTACGAATGCCCACTGTGCCCCTTCACATGGATTTCCAGGAGCTCACTGTCTTTTTCTCCTTTCAGAACCTGCTCCCTTTTCTACCCCACCCTTTCAAAATCCATCCTAAATAGCTGCAAGCCTAGCTGTTTAGATTGAAATAACTTCTCACTAGAGAAAACCTCGAAAACTATCGTCTCCCACCTTCTTATCCTATAAGTGAAGAAACCAAAATGAATTCAATGTATGTATATTCACGAGTGGCTCTAGAGAAACACAGCCAGTACTATGTGTATATATTCAGAAAGATTTTTTTAAGGAATTGATTCACATGATCAAGCAGGATGGCAAGCCCAAAATTTTCAGAGCAGCCTATTAGCCTAGAGACCAGGAAAGACTTGGTATTGAAGTTCAAGTCCAAAAACTACCTTCTGATAGAATCCCTTCTTGCCCATGGAGCAGAAAGGTGCCAGTCTTTTCTTCTTATCAGACTTTTACTTGACTACATGAAGCTCACCCACCGTAGAGAATACAGCCTGCTTCACTCAAAGCCCACCGCTTTAAACGCTAATATTATCTAAAACATCCTCACAGACATATTCAGAGCCAAATATCTAAGTACTGTGCCCCAGCAAATTTGACACATAAAATTAGTCATCACTGAGTTTGAGTGACCTGAGCAAAGACAGTGGATTAATGGTAGGGATAAAACTGAAAATAAACTTTTGAAAAATAGTAGAATATTATTTCTTCCAACACAAAGAGTAATTCAAAACATAACAAGCAAATTTTGACGGAAAGCATTTACATTTTACATAAGCTAGCATTGCTTATTACTAACATCTATAACTGGAACAACACTATAATGCAGAATAGAATTTACATTCACTATATTATTAGGGACCATGAGCTGTGCTTGATACTTTACATAAAGTATCAGTTATCTCCACAATCCTGCAACACTGTTGCATATTTTTGCAATAATTTCGTGTTCTGTTTTCAAAGAAGTAAAAGTTTGTGTCACCATAGTCAGGCTTAAAATGCATTACAATTGGGTGCTTTTTCCTAAAATTCAAAACTCTAACATCAATTACTGATATGTGGAAATGTCCATATATGCTTTCAACACGAAAGTACAGTCTTCTTAGGTTGCTGGTATCATTATCAATTTTAAAAGGGTGACAGCATCACCTCTTTGGAATCTCACACCATCCAAGACATTCCTCACCCAGTCCAAAATAAACCAAAGCCGTACATTTTCTAATCTGAATTTGTTCCATTATTTCAGACAATATAGTCACTACCAAAGTCCATAACACGTTATTCAAATTATTGAGTACCAAAAGAGGTATAAACTGATTTTTATAACTCAAGTGACAAAAAACAAAACCTAAATTATACGAAGCTATTTATAGTTTAGTTTTAAAACTCATTTAGCATAAATACTCCTATGTTTCAGTTCAGAAATATTAATGCATTTGATGTAAGGTTCTGTCCAAGACCCCAGTAGATATATCAAGTTAAATTAAATGCAGGCACAACCAAAAAAATAAAAAATAAAAAAGGGTGAGCAAGGCAAATGCCTGCATGTGTTTGGGCCCCAGAGTATTACTGACAATACTGAGGATTTGTACTATCCCATTTTATGAATGAGGTTCTTAAGTTTCCCAACAAACCAAGTATAGCTCCACCAGATAACAAAGTCAGTTCAAGGATTCTTGACCACTGCGCTGTATGTATTGAGCATTTCCATGTGCAGTTCCAGTTAGTGGGCAGCAATCCCTCATGTAGCACAGGACAGCATGAACTCTGTTTTGTATAGTTGGAGTTAAAAACACTGGGAAGGGAAATGATTGCTCAAACACATCTTGTCTCACCAGAACCAGGTGCAAAAGTCTCACAAAGACCCCTTTTATTGGTTGTAGAATAAAAAGAAACAAAATTTCTCCCAAAAGAAATAAAGGGGTATAGGGAAGGGAATATTTTGGGTGTTACTTACTTTCCTCAACAAATTCTCAACTACAGGTAATTTCAAAAACTACTGTTAACAGAAGACTGCTTCTCCAACTTACTCTTCTTTCTGATGGTTCCTGAGCAGTCACCATCAGCACCCTCCTCACCCTCACAAGAGGAAGATGACAGCCCTACCCTGGCTTTGCTCTAGTTTGCTGTAGTTCACTCACCTCAGATCTTCTGTGGATTACTGTTTGTATTATAAAATGTACGTAACATATAACTTACCACTTTAACCACCCTTAAGCATACAGGCCAGTGGTATAAAGCAGGTTCACACCACTGGGCAAACATGAACCCCATCTGAGTTCAGAACTCTTCCCATTATGCCAAATTGAAAGTATGCCCAGTAAAAATTAACTCTTCACATCCTGCCCCTTTCCCCTCTCACTCTGGAAACCACCGTTCTACGTCTTGTCTCTATAGTTTGGCTCCCATAAGTACCACATATAAGTTGAATCATGTCATGTTTGTCTCTTTGAGACTGGCACATTGTGTTCTGCACAATTTCTTCGAAGTTCATCCATATTGCACCGTACATCAAAATCTCCTTCTTTTTAAAGGCTGAACAAAACTCCATTGCGGACTACCCTTGAATATGCTTGGGTTACTTCCATCTTCTGAGTATTGTAAATAATGTTGCTATGAATATAGGTCTGTGAATATCCCTATGAGTCTTTGAATTTCTATTAGGTATATATCCAGAAACAAATTTCCAAATCATAGAATAATTCTATGGGTCTTTTTTTTTTTTTTTGGAAAAAACACTATACTATCTTTTATAATAGCTGCACCAACAGCACACAATTTTCCAGTTTTTCCACATATATCCTCACAAATATTGTTATTTTCTATTTTGTTCTGTTTTTATAAAAAATAGTCCCTATGGGCATGAAGTGTTACTTTGTTGTGTTTTGATTCGCATTGCGTAGTGACTGGTAATGCTGACCTTCCTCTGAGTTTCACTCTTGACCGCCTCTGATTTTAGCACCTGCTGCTGCCCAGGAAACCTGGCTTTTTCCAACTGTATTCATTATCTTTGATTTTGGCCTCTCCTTCAAGTCTCTCTGTTCTTAACCAGAGAGATTCTAATTACTTGGTCAAAATATCTGATATTCAACCTAGCAATTAACCACTGTTCTCTGTAATGGACAAGACTGACTTACTACTTAACGATCCATTACTAGACTGACTCCTAAGGGCATGAAAGAAAGGCGAGAGCACTGGAAAGCAGTCTTTGACTTCCATATTTACTCCAAGAGTGTCCCAAAAGTCACCAAATATGAGACTATTAATGTTTCCTAAGACCAGATCTGTTCATACTCAGTGACATATTATTTGGCCAGGCTAGCTCTGGGCCCCTCACTTTGGCATCTCCAAGATCCACAAGGCAGGCCAGACAGATCCTCACAGTGCCAATTTCCTGAGGCAACAGGGCCATTGATGACAGCTAGAAAAATGCAAGTGACACAGTGGTCACCGGGCAAGAGGCCCACTGGCAAGTGCATTAAGGTCATGCTGCCCTTGCCCAGACAGGAATGCCAGACCAGGCATCTTTCTAAAAGCTCACAGGAAGCAACACTGGTTGCTTTATACTTTTTTCCATCTGTTGCTTCAGTTATTAACTTTTAATTTACTTACTATAACATGTATTCCTTTTAATGCACAGTTCCATGAGCTCTGACAAACGTACCATACCACAAACAAAATACAGAATATTTCTATCTCTTCAAAATTTTCTCCTGCTCCTCTATAGTCAGCCATCCCTAGTATTCTAATCGCTTAAAATTACTGGCCTATTTTATGTTTTACCTTTTCCAGAATATTTACAAATATAAGCTATATAATACAGACTCTTGAAACTATGGATAGCTTCTTTAGACTATCTCATTTCATTTTACATAATTTGAGATTCATCTACATAGGTGCATGTGTCAATAGTATTTTCCTTCTTTTAATTCTAATTCTTTTAATTACAGTAAATTACACCTACATAAACTTAGCAGTTTAACTGTTAAAGTGGCACAAAGTTCAATGGCTTTGAGTACATTCATACTGCTGTACAATCGTCACTGACAACTTTACTGTTAGAGGCTGGCCTCTTAAATGACTACTTTTGAACTTTAATTCCACTGAAGCTCCTTTGAGAAAAAAATTCTGAAAGTCTTGTAACACATTCTACCTGTATCAACACACATCTTGGACTCCCCGGTAAAGTCTGGGCTCACGCCTGTGGCCCAGTGTGATTCACAGGACCACTTTCCACTCCAAAAGTATCTAGGTTGGAACAAAGAAAGTACCTGGCTGTGTGTACACTAGGAAAAGATTTTCTCTCAAAAATTAGTGGATCTCAAGTTGCATCCATTTACCTACAAAAGCCTCCAGCCTATCTGTCTTTACAGATGAGTAGCATTCCATTGTGAAGTGAGTCAGGGTAATAATGGCAATTTGAGGGAAGGGGGAGGAGGTGGGAGGGTTGAAAAGGTAGAGGGGACGGATTTGTAATTTTACAACGATATGTATATGCACAAAATACTCAAGATCAATGTAAATACTATGTATTGCAACTGTACATATCAATAAAATGGGAAAAAATAGTGGGAACAAATAATAAAAAACAAAACTTCTATGAACAGAAATTTGACATCACATTCACTAATCTCAGTCTAATTTAATCTAAAGATATATCTGCACATTCATATAAAATATCAGAGCATCAAATATTTAAAAATAACAGAAGCAAACTCAGTAGCAATCTATAAAAAGCTAATTGCATAAACTATTGTATACCTACTCCCCCTAAATACTATACAGCTATTAAAATATGAAGCTCTCAGTTGTTCTGATATGAAAAGAACTTTAGAATACACTCTTGAATACGAAAAAGAAAGAACAATGCTACTTTTTTCTGTAAGAAGGGGGATGGGGAGCAAAGTATTATAGCTGTTTCAGAAACTCCCTCAAGGATACAAAAAAAAAAAAAAAAAAAAAAAAAAAAAAAAAAAAAAAAAAAAAACCCTAGAAACGAGCACGTCTGCCTCTGGATGAAGGGATGGGCTAGGGCCAGTGATGATTAGGGGATGGAAGGGGCAGTAAGCCTTCTTAAAATGTACATTCTAATGTCTTCCTTAAAAACTTCAACAATGCAATTGTATAAACTTTCAAAAGTTACTAATTAAAAGAAGAAAGTAGGGTGAAATATTTCTTGCCAAACTGAACAGGATGCAAGTTTTATTGTGATTAGATTTTGTCTCTTTTTATCCTAGAATCAATGGAAGTGATCTTTGTGAAACTTTTGCACCTGGTTTTGGTGAGACAATATATGTTCAAGCAATAATTTACCTTCAGCGCTTTTAATTTTATAAAGTTCAATAATCGCAAAATCGATACATTAGCTTTTAAACTCTGAGTATACTCAACATCCCTCAAATATCTATAAAATCATTTCCTTTTCAAAAACTAGGGAGCATGGAGAAGGTGCCAGAGGGACAAAAGGAGGAGGGGAAGGGACTGTAATCTTCACACAATATAAATGTGCACAAAACACTTAAGCTCAATATACCATTTGTATCACATATAATATATATATATATATATATATGAAAATCATCTTGCATTTCTTCCTTCTCAAAAATTCATCATGTAGTTTAGCTAAGCAGGATGAATTCTCTTCTAATTATGTGCCTTAAATCTAAACATAATCTCACAAAAGAGAAAGATGCTTCCCTAACTCTCTTTGGCATTCCATGTTCATTTCTTTTGAGTAAACAATGCTTCTTGATAAAAGTAATCATTTTAAAGAAAAAACGTTTCTCTAAATTTAAAAACACTGTCTTCTATTGTTTCAATTTCTGCATGAACTGCTAGCCTAAAAAAAATGTTAAGCAAAAAGGATTGATTCACAAAGATGAACAAAAGGTTTCTTGAGACTGCATAAATCTTAACTTTAAAATGTTTGGATGGAAAAGATAAGTGTGTTAATTTTCTATGACTATTGCAACAAATCCTCATAAACCTAACAACTTCACATGCTTTTTATTTCATCATTCTGCAGGACGGAGTGGCTAAAGTCCAATGTGGCCCAAGCGTGTCCTCTACTCACCATCTCACAAATCTCAATCAAGGGCTCAGTTCCTGACTGGAAGACCTAGGGACAAATTTGTTTCTAGTGTCAATGGCTGGACTACTGAAAACTTCTGTTCCTTGCAACTGTAGGATGGCGATCTCCACTTTCTTGCTGGCTCTCAGGAAGGGGCTGGTCTAACTCCTAGAGGTTACCCGGCTACCCATAATATTTTCTTTCTTATCTTTCCATGTGGTGGGACATCTCTCATGCTTCCAATCTCTCTGACTTCTACTTCTAGGGCATCTCTCTGATTCCATCCAGAGAAAGTTCTCTGTCTTTACTGGCTTAGGTGATTATTTGGGGCTGACCTGGGTAATTTTCCTCTCCTAAAGTCTATATCCTTAATGATATCTGTCAAGTCTCTTTCGCCCAGAAATATACCACATTCACAGTTATCTATTCTTTTCTTCAGGACCATTATGCCTCTCAAATAAGTTTTAAAATGCAAATGGGTTGAAAAATCTCATATTCTAAGAATTGATACAGGGGAGACATAGGCTGCCATCGATCAACTCCGTGTATATGGTATATATAAATGAGTTACCCATATTTTCACGGGCATACACACACGTGGGCACATTTACATACCGCTGAAACTCTTTTCATCAAGAAACTGGTATTGCACTGAAACAATCTGGCAACTCCAGAGGTGACTGTGGTTTAGTAGAAAACCAGACCTAAAGCAAGTGCAATACCTGAAAGAGTAGCGAAGAGATGAGAATGAATGCCAGGAGTTAAGGTGCAGCAACTATCTGGAATAGAATCAGGGGAAAACAAAAATCCTAGCCCCTCTGTGAAGAAAAGGCAAGTGGAAGGAGTAACGCAGGGGCCCATTGGGCAGGTAGGCTAAGGTGTATTTTGGAAATCAAGTACTGAGAAACTCTAAGCTCAGCCTTCTGGAAGGCTGTGATTTTTCCAAAGTTCTTTCTCCATTTTAAATCTGGAAATGACACCAGATCTGGGACTAATCCCAATATAGCCACAAAAGCCTAAATTGTTAGTGAATACATGATTTCCTATTAAGCTTCTAAATTCAGACTTGCTATTTCTAATCTTGTGGTAGAGGGAAGGTGCTGGGGATTGAACCCAGGGCCTTTGTACATAGCCTATTTCTCTTCTTTTTTGTTTTCTTATTTTTGTGTCATTTTCAAACAATGTCTTGCTGAATCGCCCAGGTGGTACTCCAATTTGTAATCTTCCTGTATTAGCTTCCCAGAAGCTAAGATTATAGGACTGTGCCTTAAGACAATCTCTAAATTATTTTCTTTATGAAATTAGAAAGGATTTTTTTCTAGCTAAGAAAACTCAGCCAAAGCACAGCACTTAGAGCATTTGCCCAGCAAGCCCAAGGTCCTGAGTTCAATTCCCCAGCACCACATAACCTGGGCATGGTGGCACAAGCCTGTAATCCTAGTACTTGAGAGGCTGAGGCAGGAGGATCACCCTGAGTCCAAGGCTTCCCTGGGCTACACGGTGAGTTCGGGACCATCCTGGAATACAGAGTGAAAACCTGTCCCAAAGAAAAAAGGAAGAGAAGGAAGGAAGGAAGGAAGGAAGGAAGGAAAGAAGGAAGAAAGAGAGAGAGAGACAAAGAAAAACAAAGAAAACCCAATATATCTTAAAGAATTCCAATCTATGCTTTAGTTTTGACAATTACATTCTTTAAAATGAAAGGGTCTAATAATTATTTATAGAATGAGAATAAAAATTATTTTAAGGATAATTCTTGTTTATAAAAATGACTTTTCAAAAAGAGTAATAGAGCAATTTGGTAGTATTCTGACTGAATGTATAAGCTTAAGCAGAAATCAGCAACAAGCAACAATATGACTACGCAAGCCATACCTCTCTGTGCAGAGTACCTGACAAAGGGTTTTAAGTTCTCAATAGATCCCTCCACATTAAGCTTTCTTCCAGTCTTCAGTACCTCACTACAGCCACTTGGATGCTTGTAGTTACCCTAAATGCTCCTTGAAATGCCTGGGTTCAGCTTTTACAGCTGTCTTAAGGGACAGACTGGTCACCCTGACCAGGAGGCTGCTTCCCACAGCCCAAAGATAGACAATCACTCTGAAAAGTGACTATTGAGTGAAAAAGAGTGCTCAGTCCCAGGAAAGGAGCCACAGTGGCTAGCTGTCCTATAGTGACCTCAGCTATCACAGCCCAATGGCCTTTGATCCCTAGCAAACACCTCGGCAGATGTAACGTCCACTGAGCTGGGACAGAAAAAGAGAGGAAATAACAAGGCCAGAAGTCTGTAAATGGATTAGGTCACAGTCCCCAACACCCCCAGGGCCAGTCCCTGGCCTTAGAAGGACTGGCCACTAAGATAGGCTGGGCTTCAGTCTCCACTCTCTTCCTGTTGCTGCTCACCATTTCAAAGCTATTCTCCCTCAACTTCCTGCATAACAAGTACTTCCCAACCTTGGGAAAATGATCTTTAACAGAACGACTCTTCCGTGTCAAAAAGAGTCAAGATTGCTGCTTTAGGTCACTGGAGCCCAGAGACATGCTAACATCCTACAAGAAAAGAATGCTACCATGGGGAATTATAGTCTACAGGAAATGCAAACCATAAAGAATCTGTATTTTGTCTTGTTTTGTTTTGAGACAGAGTCTCATTCTATCGTACCAAGTTGGTCCTGAACTTACTATGTAGCCCAGACTGGCCTTAAATTCACAGCAATCCTCTGCCTCAGCCTTCGAAGTGCTGGAATTGCAGGCATATTCTACCATATTCTACCTCAGCTTATATGGTGCTAGAGAATCAAACCCAGCGCCTTTTGCTTGATAGGCAAGCACTTTAATCACTGAGCTACACTCCTAGTCCCATGAATCTGTATTTTGAAACACATGGTAGAACCATAATAATATAGTAATTTTCAATGAATGAGAAAGAATATTATCTTGGTCAAGTTCCCACAGGAGAAGAGTATGCCTCATAAGCAGTTAAGAATGCTGGGAGAATGCACAGGAGTCAGCTACATTATTTCCACATGTAAAGGAGGAAAACAAATGAGTGCAGTTTCCCAATCTTTCCCCCTTTCCCAATCTTTTCCTACAAATGATGTTTAAAGTCTCGGTTTCATGTTGCTTACCTCCTAGTCACAACTTGCACCCCTGAGGCTGTTCTTTGGGATATTCTGCTCTTTTAACTAATCAGAATCATGTCTATAAAATCAGGGTTCAGGCTTCAGTCTATTTAATCTTTGTCTAAATCATTTCGTAAAAAGAGAAAAATTCCTCTAAACTTAAAAGAGAAACCTTTATACCGTGGGGAGATTTTTCACCAGGAGGTGCCAATTTCACTTCACTTTCTGTGCTCCTAACACACCGTAATGAATGTCAAGTACAATCAAAATGGCTTTAAAAAAAGAGCACATGGGGCAAGAAAAATGTAATAAAAATATAATTCTTTAACTTGGCAGAGAAATTCTATTTTGAGCAGCAATGTCACTGCACTTCGTGCTATACTGTGATTCAGAAGTCACATTTCCATCTTCATACATGGCTACAAATCTCTGGCAGAGGCCTCTGGCAGTCTGGGGAAGACAGAACAAATGCATTATACCTGGAGAAAGTATGCTGCTGAGAGAAGTTATTACTATAAATTGGTATTTCTAAACTAAAAATATTAACCAGGCAAAGTTGATTAATTTCTAAGTGAATAAGGTTTGAATTTTCCTTTAAAAAATATTCTGGACTCCACCAACTCAAAAACTGAATTAGCACACTACTGGCTTTCTAATTATCATTTTTCCTCTTCCTGTACCCCACTGACAGAAATTTTTTTGAATTTGTTGTCTTGGTTATAATAAAGGATTTTAACCCTACTTGATAATATATCCAAGTAATAACATGACAATTGCTGTCCACATGAAACTAATAGTCTATTAATGTCCATTCAAAACTACTTTGTCAGGTAACCATTATACCTAACGAGAAGAAAATGAGGAGACCAATTACCATATAGGTTACATTTTAAGGGATTAGGAGAAAGTTGTTAAGAAATAAGAAAACATTCTCTTTTACACACACACACACACACACACACACACACACACACACACACGGGGGCACACAGAATTTAAGTTTCCCAGCCAGTTCTCCCATATTATTAAACCCATAATAGTGGATTTAAATTTATAATTGCTGAGTTCTGGTCATTCGGATTTTGCTTTCCTTCTCCTAAGAAGAGTGTCAGTCTTGTACAGAACTTTTTGGAAACCCAAAATCTTCTGTGCTGTCTTCTGAGCTCACTCTTAAAGTCCACCTCCCCTTGCTTCACTGCTACAGTCATGGTGTGCTTTCCAGCCAGGTCTCCAGTTTTCTTCCAAACTGGCTGAAGTTTCCAGTGATCCAGATTCTGATAAACTGCAGCCTGGAGCTAGAGGAACCTAGAGATGCCTTATCCCAGTACATTTATATCCTTGCTCCCATGAAGATCAAGATCATGAAAAATTCCTTACTGGGATCTTTGCATGTTTAGAAAGTTCACTATTACATCTCCAAAATATGTAATTTATAGAATTTCAGTAAGGATGAGCAATAAAAATAATATAATCTAAACCACCAACAAGAAAATATTTTGGACCTAGGACCTAAGACCATAACAACCAGCTACCGCTGTCTTAAGTCTGCCCAGGGTCAAGCTTCCTAGTTAGCTATGACAGTTCCTCTCCTCCTCCACTGTGGCAACTCACAGAACAGCTAAGAGCTGTCAAAGGGTTTGCCACAGGCCCAGAGCTCAGAGAGGGTGCTGCCAGTAGGAAGAGGGAAACGCAGCCAAACCAATATGGAAGGTTGTGCTGGAAGAGTGGTGTGGAGAGGCATGTGCTATCACTGAAGGCGAAAGAATGCTTTGGCACCTGTCTTATAATACAGAAAGAGAATTTTCCTGTTTGAATAAATCATTATCCATACATATTTGTTACATTTTTCTTTTCAATAAGCTAAAGTTCCTACTCAAAATTGGCCTAAATGAAGATTAATTGGGTTATATCTTATAATAATGTAGGTGATTTCAAACCAAAAATGTACAGTTACGAGATGTGTTTGTTGGCCATAATTACTTAACTCCACTGTGAAAAAAATATGTACAGCTGAGACATCAACTCCTCCCCCTCCTCTACTCACAGCCCACGTGATAAACCTACTCCTCACCTGCACTTGGGAAGCTGTGTATGACTCACTTGTCTGTCTAAGTCCTCACATAATTGTTAACAACAGGTCACATATGCCAATGGTACAAAGTTCAAAAGTGAAAAAGACATACCATAAAATCCAAGGTCCCCTTCCCCAATCAGTTAACTGTCCTCCAGAGGGAACGACACAACCTTCTAGAGTTAGTCCATGAATACCTCTTTATAATAATAATGACCAGCATAATTTGCAGATTATTTTGTACCTTAATTCCCCATCCAGTTCCAGTATCTTGCTAATTTACCCATGCTGGTCCACATAAAACTTATTTATTCCTTTTTAACAGTTAATCATATGCCCTTGCATATACGTAATATAATTTCATCGCTCCCTCACCAGTACCCATACGGAAATTTCTAGTATTTTGTTGTTATAAAAATGTCCTGCTCATTTGAAATTCTAATGCTTCTCACTATTACACATTCTCTGACTATACTGTGCGCATCATTCCCTGCCTGGACTATCACAAAAGCCACATAATTGACCTCCCTTGATTCTTACCCTCCTTCTCATCTGTCCTCCAAAATACCCTGCAATCTACCTAATTGTAATTCTTTCCATATCTATCCTGAGCTTAAAATTCTTCAACAGCTATGACTCAAGGAAGGTCAGTCTTATTAGCACTCTACATGCACTCCCTACAATGTCCATTGTAGCCACACGGATTTGGTAATATCAAACTGTGTGCAGTCTCCATGAAACATGAGGAAACATCCCACGTGCCTGCCTTTGCTAGTGCCAGGCCCTCCACCTGAGTCTTCCCATCTTGCTTCATCCAGCTCTGCACTGAGCCTTCAAGAAAACTGTATACCAGCTCTGCCTGGCATTCTGTATCACCCAGCAGGGCCAATCGGCTTCCATGACTGCCTGCACCTGACCCAATCTTCGCTTGCACAACATCGTGATATAATTTTTCCTCTCCACTGTGAGCTCCAGGAGAAAAAAGGTATCCGGCACTGCACATCCTAGCAACTGAAGCAGAACAGACACACTATGGCTGCTGGCATAATCTGGTATAGAAAGCAGGAGAACCTAAGTTCCAAAATGGTGAAGATAATCAAGATGTTATGTGCCTCAGTTTCCTCACCATAAAATTTTGGCAAAATGTATCCGTATGGTGTGGTAAAGATTTAATAAATGAAAAAGTACTAAATAGGTGATACTATAATGTCAAAAAATAAGAGTATTAGTCAGCTCTATAGCACTACAATAAATACCTGATATAATCAAGTTACATCAAAAAAAGGGTTATTCTGGCTCACAATTTTAGAGGTTTCAGTCTATAATCAAGCAGACCAAGTGCTCAGCTGGCCCCATTGCTTTTGGGTCTCTAGCAAGGCAGTACATCAAGGCAAGAGCACTGTATAGCCGGGAAGTGAGAAAGAGAAAGCAAAAAGGGCTGGAGCTTTTTCCTCAGGTACACTCCTAGCAACTGAAGGAGCTCCTACAAAGGTGGGGACCAAACTTTAATGCATGATCTTTAGGGAACATTTAAGATTCAATCAATAGCCTAAGGACTGAGAAAAGACATTGATGTTTGTTGACCAAGCTATCACAAGGGTCATCTGAAGAGTTTTCCTGTGGCATTAAGGATAGCTCTGGATTTATATTTTAGAATTAAGACACTTAAATGTGATATCTTGATGGTTCTGACCATAAGGATTGGAAATACTTGTGACTCAAATTCCAACTAACTCAATACTAGAATTTTCAATAGTATCCTGATGCCCCAAAGACAATCCGGCTGCCTACTGGGTAAAGTGCAGAAGTGTTCATTGTTCTAGAATTTCCTCAGCACTGCAATTTCCTGGGCTTGATCATATGCCCATATGGAAGTTCACTTTCTCTTTTATGACTAAAAGATTACCACTCAGTCCTCACATTTCCCCTAGGGAAGAAAAGGCTCCAAATGCACCAACCCCCGTTACATGGTTCTCCAAAGGCTATGCATATTGTCTTTGTATACATAGCCTTGCCATTTATTATTTATTCTACCAACCAATCTATTAATGTGCTGAGCTTTCTTTATAAATCATGAATTAGCTCTGTGGCATTTTGGCGAGCAGTAAAACTGTCATAGTATGACTTGTGGAAGAGTCTTATGAAGCAGACATTCCCTTCTGCTGTTAGTTCTAAGAAAATAACATGAAAATGGCCAATGGTAACGGCATTCTTTACTTTTAGGATTTCCAATTCTACAGGAATAAAAGAGGAATTATGTTTTCATCATTCGTTTATTCATTCCACTTATTGAGGACTATGTAACAAGCACAGTGTTAGATGCTACAGAGCAAAGATAAATAAACACAATTCAGTATCTCACAGATACTTCAACGTCTAGTTATGCACCTAGAAGAAAACGAGTGAAATGATAATTAGGTCACAGGAGTCAACCTTAGTGTTTGTGGCTTGTTTGTTTTTAATCTTAGCCACTTCACAGCTCTATTCCCTTAGCATAATTTTCAAATCAGTGGTTCACAGGCTAAATTTAAATATTATTTGTTTGGCCCACACTATGTGTGACTCAGTATTGTAAAAATCAAATCAAGAGATTTCAACAATTTAGGCATTTTTTAAAGGTATTTCCACTTTCTCCTGGAAAATGCATGACAATCTCCACCAATACTGAATTCACACATACACAAAACCCACATCCATCCCTAGAGTTGAAAATAGCAGCCCCTGCAGAGAAGCCTTGCCCTCTCCAGGACTCATGCAGCCACCAGGTTCCACCACAATCCATCTCTGTTAGATCTCTACATCCACGCCATCATCAAGGTGTAAAAGAAGAGACAGACTGCCATCTAAGGCTGCCGTCTTTCACATTAGACATTAAAATGATAGTTATTTTCTACCCTCCTTCTTCCTTACCAAGCTTCTAGGTTCTACCTGCTTCAGTTATATTTTCAAGTGTCCAATATTGTGCTAAAATGAAAATGTGAACCTTCTACCCATTCATTTCCACAACACAGACTAACTTATTCTCAGACTGAGTTGTAATTAGGAAAAGCAAATTAAAATTACAATTAGTAACTCTTGTCATAAAATTCCCTGGCTAGAATGGAGTGAAATAGGAAGGATTCTTGCAAATAAAATATAATCACTTTCAAGAGCAATCTGCCAAAAATCAAGAAGACTTAAGATGAAGCTACTCTGTGACCTGCAGCAGAACTTGTAGTACATGCCCCAAAACGATGGCTTTTACTGTTGCCCTATGACCCTCAATAAAAATGTATTTTACATTACAGTTCAGTGCATCTGCACGTGCGCACACATACGTAATTGAAAAAATGTTTAACAAAACACTCTTATAATTTGCAATTAATTTCTTACTTATGTAATACAGAACTTATAATCTTTTTTTGTGTGTTGGCTGCAATATATTAGGTTGGTTTCATGACCATTAATGGGTGACAGTTTGAAAAGCAATGGCCCAGTGCACATTCCTCATGTGTCCATGAAGTTGTGTATCAGAAATTTTGTTTCATAATTTTTGCTAAGAATGAAACACTAAAGTGATTTCAGTGTTCGTCAAACACAGAGTAGGATTCCCCATTCACTACATATTCATTCCGTAGAGCAATTGAGTGAGCAAACAAAATGGATCCATTTTAATCTTTAATGCTTTCTTTTTACTAAAATAATGCTTTTTAACTAAAAAAATCTACATAAACTCTGTGTAGGCACACTTTAAATGTACAAAACTGAGCTACTGCATGCACTTGCTTGGATATGTACATATGTAGTACAAGACAATACCAGAGAACCGCTCACATCTGCTTCTCACAAGCAGTTTTCCTGGGGATGATGCATGGGGAAGAGATTAAGATAAGAGATTGAGGCTATAGCTATGTCTGAAACATTTTTTAAAGACTCTTAGCAAATACAAAAAAATCCATAACCTCTTAAATATAGATGTGCGTAATTTTTTCTGTAATTTTAAAAGTTACAAAATAAAAATTCTAAGTAATTTGTTACAGAATAATCTTTTTGAGGCAACTTTCTCCCATACGACAGGAATTTAGGATTTGAAAATCATTTTCTAAAACCCTGAAGGTCTCAGAATTCAGGGAACCAACAGGAAGCTTTGATGTTAATATTTAGGTTTTACTGCACCTTGAGCCAGAAGGCAAAATTAATCTAAGTGCTTTACTTTCAGAATTATGTTCAACTAGTCCCTTTTAGAAACTAAGATCATCTGGGGTTTCTGAACATTAAAATGTCCTACTCCCAAATGCACACTGCTTACTCAGAAACATCAGCAGCTGAAACACGGCCTACTGCTGAACACGCATGATTTTGGCTGACTCCTTACGTGGCCATCTGCTAAAATAATGTCGAAAGACTGTGTAAAAACCAAGTCTGTCATAGGTTAATAATGCTGAAAATTTTCTGTGGTTGAAGGTCCTAGAAGAACAGGAGGGTCACTTATCATAGAAGGGATTCACTCTCATACCTGTGACTACTATGATCCTGAGGGCTGGCACAGTCCCCCTTCATTCTGAATGCAAACCCTGCCATCATCCTCACCCTTCGGAGCCAGCTTTTGGCAGGTCTAAGATGCAGAACAGTATTCAAAGCTAGATGGACCTAAGCAAACATACACCTTTGTGTGCATAAATTTAACACCTCCAAGCTCAATCTCATCTATATATTATAAAAATTGAAAGTTCTTAGAAATAGTAAAAGCATAAGTCGTATGTCAGATTTCACATTGACAATTAACCCGTGCGGTGTTACCATGACTTGTCTGTCTAGGATAGCTCTGCGCACACACACAAATTTTACCCACCACCTCATTTACAAAGGAAGCTTTGGGATCACAGAAATAAAATGTTAATGGGATAAGAACACCTAAATTTTGGTTTCACAGCAACTTTCTGAATTTGGACACCTTCCTTCGATGCTTTGAAGCTCAGTTTCTTTGTACTTTCTCACATTTTCACATAAGAACTGTATAAACACATGGAGGTAAGAAACTTGTTGGAAAGCAAGCATCATGAAAACATAGGCAGTGCTATCATTAGTGATAAAGGCAATAAATGCGACGTCTGTACCCCACTGTATAATAAAGATGAACATCCGGGACTGCTATTTCCATATTTGTACATTACAGCTCATTCCATTCTTCCTTAGCTCTTAAAGTTAAAGCTCTAGTGGGTCTCATATTTCTTTCAACTATTAATTTGCGTTAGGTCTTTTTAAACACTTCTTTTTCAGCTTTAAGGAATAGGTACTCAGATTATTTCTCAAATACCTGAGGATTTCTCTGGACATACTCTAGGTACCTGGCTCACAAGACCACAGAGCTTCATGCCAAAATCCCATTGTTTTCTTCATAAAATAGCTAATTTCGGTGTGTTTCAGTGTCCCTAAACCATGTGTCTACCTTCAAGTCACCAGTATTAAGAAAAAAAAAACAATACTGATAATAAGTCAGCATGCTATTCTTATTTTTTTTAATACCCTAGGTCCAGATATCTTTAAAATGTTTTCAAATGATTGAAATGATGAAGCTTTCTCATTAGGTTCTGAAAACTCTGAAATCCAAAAGCCATCCCTTGTTGTTGACACTATTTTTCAGTGTTTGTCTCTAACACAGGAATATATAATCCTGACATATGACTGAGATATCTGGATTAAAACACAAATGATTTAGCAAACTCAACTCTTGCCTTTATAGCCATGTAGGTGATAACAATGGGCCCTGCCCTTAGCATGGGCACCTACTGTACACTAAGAACCATCTCCTCTGGTCCCTAACACCATGTGGGACTAACAGAAATGTATTTATGGACCGTGAGTATGCTCAGTGGTTAGAGTGCTTACCTAACAAGCACAAACAAGTCCCTAGGTTCAGTTCTTTAGCAGCACATAAGATGGATGCTGTGGTGGTGGAAATATACCAGTACTCAGGAGGCTGAGGCAGAAGGATTGCCATGAGTTCTGGGCCAGGATGGGCCACACAGTGAATTCAGGACCAGCCTGGACTATAGAGCCCTGTTTCAAAATATATGCATACTTTTACATAGCCCTGGCCACACAATTTTGAAATGAAAACATCAAGATGCCGTGCAGGTCTGTGAGTTGTGCTGCTGCCCACCCTGGAGGTGGTCATTGAGTCAGAGGGCTTGCAGCAAACTGAGGGATGGAAACTAAAAAAAAAAAAAAAAAAAAAAAGAATTCAGTTTTCTAATCCTTTGTCTCAGCAAAAATCAAAGGTAATCACTATTTGCTCTGCTGGTCAGCTTTTCATTAGTGTAACAAAATACTGAGATAATCAACCTAAAAAGAGGAAAAACGTATTTCAGCCCAGTGTTTCAGAGGTCTGAGTCTGTGGTCCATTGGCCTTACTGCTTTTCAGGCTCAGTAAGGCAAACAGTCATGGGAGGACTGCATAAGAGAGGAGGCTGCTCACCTCATGGCAGCCAGCAGTGAAGGCAAAAAGGACTGAGGTCTCAGTGTCCCCTCTGCAGGGCATGTCACGCCCCCCACCTCCATCCTTCACCGACAGCTTCCTCCTGAAATTTTCACCAAGTCCCAATAACAGCACCGTGGGCTGTTTTAACAACAGTCTGCAGGGACGTGGATCTAAACCATAGCACTTGCACGGAGGGTCTTGTTTCCAAGGAGAGAAAAGCCTTCATTTTCTTCATGTTTAAATTCATAATTCTAGAAAAAAGAGGTATTTTTTTTTGTACTACGTGCCATGCAATGAGTATTTTTAGGCCTTGCAAGCCATACCACCTCTGTTACGACAAACGAGCTGTTGCAGAAGGCAGCACCGACAACACTCAAACCATGTAGACAGCTATGCTCTAGGACAGCCTCACCCCCAGACTCAAGTGGCACAGCAGATGGAACAGAGCCCCTTCTCACGGTGCTCATAGATCAGCCGAGTGTCTGCCAGTTTCACTGGTGGCTAGGAATGTTTTAACACATTCATTCACATTTTTCTCTTATTTCTATAAATAAATAAATACTGAGAAACAGCATGCTAAGAGATTTATAACTTTTTACAATGACAAAGAGTGAATATTAGAACTTTTTAAAAATTCCTTTTGTAAAAGTATTTAGAATTAAAAATTCCAAGTATTAAAATTATAGCTTTAGGCCTGAAGGAATGGCTCAGCAGTTAAAGTGCTTGCACTACATCAAGCAATAAGTACCCTAGTTCAATCCACCAGCACCACATAAGCCAGGTATGGTGGTACATGCCTGTAATCCCAGCAATCAGGAGGCTGAGGCAGGAGGATTGTCAGGAGTCCAAGGCCAGCCTGGGCTCCATAGTGAGTTCAGGTCCAGTCTGGGCTACAGAGTGAGACCCTAGCACACAGAAAGAAAAGAAAAGAAAAGAAAAGCTTTACTAAAATAATTCAATGCTTTGAGGTACCCTGTGTTTTACTGCATAATTTTGAATATATTCAGAGAGAATAATTCTAAAATTTTTACTTTTTATATTTACTTTTATTTACATTTTTGATGAAAATTATATATATATATTTTGCATATTTTGGGTGCAGTTACATTACTTTGAACCTTTAAGTGATTGGGAATGAACACTAGTGAATAATATTTTACAAACAGAAGTTATAGAAGTAGAATTCAGAAAAAAATAGGTTAGGAAATAAAAACACAGTGGCACAGACTGTAACCTTATTACTCTGGGAGCCTGAAGCAGAAAAAAAGGTAAAGTAAAAACCATTTTTCAAAGAAGCAATCAAGTCAAGTCTTTTTAAATGTTAAAACTAAAAGTAAGCTTCTGGAAAGATGGAGGTACACAAAGTTCCTGAACAGGATGTGATAACTTCTATACTTAATGAAAATACAAATGAGCAAAAGCAAAACAAACCAAAAAATCAGCAACCAAAAGCCTTCATTCAAACCAGACATTGCAGGGCACATCTGTAGTGTCAGTACTCTAGGAGGCTGAGGCAGGACCATCACAAATCTGAGCCCAATCTAAGCAACTTAAGTAGTTGGCGAGAATGTTTCTCAAAATAAAAAATTAAAAAGGTATATACATATATATATCAGTGTAAAAGTCTTGGGTTCAATCCACATTTACATGCACACTTGCACATACACACATGCACACACACATACACACACCTTCATCCAGTCAAAATTCTGAACTGGTAGACAAAATTTGAAAAACTTCAGATTCTTTATGAATCTGAATATAATAATAATAAAAAATAATAAATTCCATCGTTTGATCTTTTATAACATTTGCTGTCATAAGGATCATGACTTTACACATTTTTCAAAGTTTTCCATCACCAACAACACAGATGTCAAGGAAGAATAGAACATATTTTATTTAACAGTTTGCTCACTCAATTTATATCATTTAAACATGTAAGCACAGGGTATGTGGGCCTCCCTTAATACTTTGCCCAGTCCCATAGGATAAATTATATTTCAGCTCGCTCAAATAATGAAAATGCAAATTAAGATTAAGTTTTTAATTGTAATTTTTGTATAAAAATTTTTGAGATGCAATGTTACCTTTAAAAATTACTACCAAGATACTTTGTATATACTGATAAAACAAAAAGCAAACTGGAGAGACTTGAAGAACTTACACTCTTAAGTTAGCTGGGATGATTTTGAATGGTGGTATTCTGGACAATTTACACTTGTTTCATGGCTCAATTCTACAATCAAAATGCCATATTTTATATCTTTAGTCACCTGATCTTTGACAAAGAGACCAAAACAATCCACTGGAGAAAAGACAGCATCTTCAACAAATGGTGCTGGGAAAATTGGATCTCCATATGCAGGAGAATGAAATTAGACCCATATCTGTCTCCACACACTAAAATCAGATCAAAATGTATCAAAGAACTGGACATCAAAACAGAAACATTGAACCTAGTAGAAGACAAAATAGGTAAAACCATAGAAGACATAGGTACAGGAAAGGATTTTTTAACAGATCACCAACTGCACAAGAAATCTCAACAAGAATCAAAAAAATGGGACTTCATTAAACTGAAAAGCTTTTGCACAGCAAAAGAAACAATCAGCAAGGTGAAAAGACAACCCGCAAAGTGGGAAAAGATATTCACCTGTAACACTTAAGACAAAGGATTAATATCTAGTATATACAAAGAACTCAAAAGCATTAAACCTCCTAAAATAAATGATCCCATCAAGAAGTGTACAGCTGAAATGAAAAGAAACTTCTCATAAGAAGAAGTACAAACGGCCAACAAGCGTATGAAAAGATGTTCTTCATCATTGGCCATCCAAGAAATGTCAATAAAAATAATGTTGAGTTTTCATCTCACTCCAGTGAGAATGGCCTACATCAAGAACTCAGAAAACAACTGTTGGCAAGGGTGGGGGCAGAGGCGGGGGAAGGAACTCCACTCCACTGTCGGTGGGAATGTAATCTGGTACAACCATTATGGAAAGCAGTCTGGAGATTCCTTAGAAACCTGAGAATAGATATTCCATTTGATCCAGTTACTGATCTACTGGACATTTTCCCAAAAGAAATAAAGGCAACATACTAAAAAGACACATGCATATCCATATTTATAGCAAAACAATTCATAATAGCCAAATCCTTGAAAATATACCTTCCTGCCCATCAATAGAGGAATGACTAAAGAAGATGTGGTACCTATCTACAATGGAATACTACGCAGCCATAAAGAAATACAGATATGAAGCATCTGAATGAAAATGGGGCCACCTAGAGTCAATAATGCTCAGTGTGAAATGAATGAAACACAAAAGACAGACTATAGACGGGTATCCCTCTTATGAAATGCACAAAAATAATAACATAAAAAGGACCCAACATGAATGACAGGGTAGAAAGAGAGGCAATGGTCAGCTAGGAAAGGGGTGAACCTCAGAAAAAGGTGTAGGCATAGAGACTCACTGATTTCCCAAACCCGTGTCTCTAATGTGCTACAGAATTTGGAACTCATGCACTTACAAAATAAAAATAAATAAATAAATAAACGCCATATTTAAATAATGAAAATGAATCTTTTTAAAACAAGTAATATAGTGTCATCCTTTCCATGTCTCTCACATTTTCACGTTCGTGTCCCTCTGCGTGGAGCATGGGGCACAGTCATAGAAATGGTCGCGGGCTCTAACCCAAGATCCCCACCTCTCACACTGATTTCCAACGCCACAGCCAGCCAGGAAAGGCAATGCGTTTGGTGACAGTCGTCCAACAAGATGATGCAGGATTTTTCGTAACAATAATGACGACACAGACAGTGACATTTTAAGACTCCTAGCACATCTTCTACTCGGCAAAGGGAGAGCTTTTACAAGAGACCAGAGCTTTGCTTTCCTTCTCAGGCACTGTAAGCCCAATACTCAGTAAAGCCTAATGGTATGTTGTCACTTTAAACCTTCCAGGAAACTGCCTGCGAGGTGAACGGGCAATTTCAACCAATATCTCCCTCCATCCATCATGAACAGGAGAATGTTGTATTTGGTGTATCAACACAGTAGTTAGTCCCAGGATGTGCTCACACCACAGGCAAGCAAAGGTAAATTTCATTTGTATGCTACTCTTCTTCATGACCAAGGATTGTCCCAACAGAGGGTTCAACTAACTCCGCCCATAACTGAATTAGTGCTAACGATTTATTTGTACATTTTTCTTCCACTGTTTAGTATAGTGTGTTGGAATATCTATTCTCAGGTTTCTAAGGAATCTCCAGACTGCTTTCCATAATGGTTGTACCAGATTACATTCCCACCGACAGTGGAGTAGAGTTCCTTCCCCTCCCACCCCCACCCTTGCCAACTCAGTTGATATGCCTAGTATATGGAGATGCTATTGTAACTATTTCTTGGTAGTGGTGTTACAGGGGATTGAAACCAGGACCTTCACACTGAGCTACATCTCAGCCCATTTCTATTTTTGTTTTGAGTTATGGTCTTGCTAAGTCACTAACTTGCCCAGGCTGGAGTGAAACTTGTAATACTCTTGCCTCAGCCTCCCATAGGGTTGAGATTACAGGCCTGTGCCACCATGCCTGGCTATAGCTTGTGACGCTCTCAAAGTTTTTAAATGGATATGATTTCTATATGGTTTAGGCCCACGTTTGTAATGCCAGGCATTACCTATCTTCTGAGTTTGAGAAATGTTCAGGAGAAGATAATAAGCTTTTCAATTGTTTCTTAAAACATCAGTACACAATTATCTAAGAACTTAAATTTCAAATTCAAAATCAAAGAAAGGGCAAGTAAACTGAATGTCTTTAAGTAAACTTCTCAAATAAAAAGCTATGCATGATAAGCAAAGTCAGCTATAAAATTTCCTCAGGATCAATGGTTGTTTTTATATGATGGTGCTGATACCAAAATAAATTAAATAAATAAATAAATAATAAAAAGGAGGTCATGTCTTTGACTCACTAGGTACTATTTTCAAAGCATAATTAAGAATAACATGATTAACGGCTCTGGCTTTCATTATTATTATTTTATTTCATTATTACTATCTGGATAACAATGCTAGAGAAAATATAAATATTGCATTTTTGAAATATCTTTGTAAAGTCTCTATCTTTAAATACTGCCTAGTTAGCCAATGTGATAGTTAATTATATGCATGTTTGTGGCTGTGACATGGTGCCCAGTTGTTTCATGAACTTACCTAACTTTAATGTAAAGGTATTTTTACATGTGAATAATATTTAAATAAATAAGTATAGCATAAGTACAGGAGGTTATTTTCCATAATGGGGCCACATCTAAACAGGTGACAGCCTTAAGAGGAAAATAAACTGAAGTTACCAGAGAAAGAAAACAATCTGCCTACTGATGGTCTTCACACTCTACTTGTAATATCAGCTTCCCCATGGTGAGTATCTGCTGGCCGGCTCTGCAGACTTCAGACTTGTCAGTCCCTAGCTGTATGAGCTAATGCCTACATATAAATCTACCTGCCTATCTATAGCACATACAATGGGTTGTTTCACTGAAGATTCCTAATACAAACAGCTCTCAAAGTAAATATTTATGAATTGTAGAAGTGCAAAGCAAAGAGGCCAGCAGATCATCCTCCTGCTTGAGACAGACAGACAAGAACTGAAAATGCCAGAAATCCCCCTTCTATGTCCAAATACTGAGGCTTCAAGATGTAGACCCATTTAGGAGAGTAAAGATGAACAAGGGATTGAAGGACTATGTCTCAGTTTCTCCATACCTGCTATTACTTCTGCCTCCCTCAGAAGACTGCAAATAAAACTGAGATCATTAAAATAATCTCATAAGTTATAAAGAAATATGCACTGGAAAGAAGAACTAAGAAGGTGCAAGTAATAAATCACTGCCACGCTCATGAAACTCACTATGAAGTCGTGAGTTAAAACAGGAGGTGCTTCCCGTTTTATTTCCAAAATAGAGAGTGTCACACATATGTCATAAGGTGACTGCGATTACCATGCTGCTCATCAGCAAAAGGGAGCAATCACACACAAACCACTTGTTTCTAAAATGGGAGCCACATCAAAACTGAGAACATATGGAACTCTCAGATATAGCTGCACAGTATGAGACCCAGCCATGAAGCCAGGCTGAGCTCCGGGATGCACTAGTTCTGTTTAGGCATGTACGATCAAGAAAGGGCAGCCATTGCTACGTGGCATTGGGCCATGGACATCTGAGTTCTTCTAACTGAAGACCCAAGTGTTACACACACACACACACACACACACACACACACACACACACACACACACAGAGTAAAAAAATAAAAACAACTCTGAGAGACTGGAACACCGGCTCAGTTTACTGAAGATCCATCCAAAGCAATGCATAAAAAATTCTAACATGCTTCTCCATTCCCATATGAATTACAAGTCTATGTCCTCAGCTACAGTCACTGTTGTTAATGCAGAATACCTGAGCGATGCCTGATACTGCCAGACATTGTGTCTGATGAGGCAAGTATCAAGAAAGATACCCCCCTCCCCAGGAAATGCTACACCAGCAGAATGGAGACCATGACTGTAGGAGTCATTGTGCCCCTTCCCGAGGTGGGCCTCATGAAAATTAAGCAAAACAGAGGACAGAAATTTGGAAAGACAGACAAACAGACACCAAGATCTAACAATACCATCCTACCAACAGTACTGCCTAAAACTATACTATGGGCAAGGCAATCAGTGGTATCCTGGATAGAGTTGAGAGTCACATCTGAAAAAGGAGATTCCCCTGAACCATTCAACTATATGAGCTAATAAAGTCTCTTTAGAGAGAGAGAAAAAAACAGAAAGAGAACACCCACAAGTTCAGTAAAAAGGGAGAAGCATTCACTGTTCACTGTTAAGTGGGTTAAGGGGTCAGGATTCGACACTTAGTGGTTTGTAGAATTATACTAATGAGTTTATATTTGCAAAGGCTCTCTTAGAATAAAGACCAGAACAACAAAATAGGCATAAGTAGCAGTCATATGGACTAGAAAGAGCTGTGAGGAAAGAACAGTGCTCTCTTCCCCGCCTCCTAATCTCTCTCTCTCTCTCTCTCTCTCTCTCTCTCTCTCTCTCTCTCTCTCTCTCTCTCTGTCTCTCTCTCTCTGTCTCTGGCACTAGGAAGTAAACCCAAGTCCTTCACACAGACCTACATTCCCAGTCAATTTTTATTTCTGACTTGAGAAAGGGCCTGGCTAACTTGCTAATTTGCCCCAGTCTGAGCTCAAACTTGCTATCTTCCTGTCTCTGCCAACCAGTGTGCTGAAATTACAAGCCTATACTACCAGACTTTGCTACACGTTTTGAGAGCAGATAAATACACTGCTAAGGTCACTGATGCAGGCAGCAGAGTGGATAGTGTCCTCACAGATTAAAATGGGGATATCAGGGAGCAGCAAACTCAGAGGGGAAAAATTAGGAAGAGTATCTTGGGAATGTTAACTGAGATATCTACTGAACTGCTACATATAGTTATCAAGTGAATGACTAGCCAAATAAATATGGGGCTCTGAGAAGGCTGAAAATGAACATTGTTTATTTTGGAGATCTCATGGCTTTTACAGCCTGTGTCTGGATAACATCATGGGGTAAAAGTCAAAATGAAGGGTAAAGAGTCCACAGCTAAGCCAATGGTTTCTTCACATCCAGTGGTCAAGATAAAGGATACAGTGTTCAAGAGAAACCAAGATGCACAGCCAGGAAAAAAGGGTAAAGCCCGAGGTGTCAGAGTATGCAAAAAAGAGGGATTCAAAAGGAAAGTTCTACAGTTTAGATCTCACGTCCTTTAAAAGTCCATGTGTTAAAGAACTGGTCTCCACTCTGAGGCACTACTAGGAAGTGATCAAATTTTTTGGAGGAAGGTATCTAGTACAATGAAATTAGGATGTTGGGTTCATGCCCTTGGAAGGATGTTGGGTTGCCAGATACTTTTATCCCTCTTTTTGCTTCCTCCTGCCAGGAGGTAAAAATACCTTCTCCAAATCTACTCTGCCATGGTGCACAATCTCACCACAGGCTCGCAGGGACAGGACCAGAGAACATGTACCAAAACCTGTGCAATTCTGAGCCAAAATAAACCTTACTGTTCTTTCAAGATGATTTTCTCATGTCACAGCAACGGAAAGATGACTAACACATAGGGTGTGGGCCTCTGGACAAAGGCCCCCACTAAAATAAGAAATATGACAACTGAAATGACCCCTGGAGTTTCTGAACAAAACTTACTGATGATTCCAGCAAAAGCAGAACCTGGGAAGTGATGGAAGGGAGTCTGATAAGAGAGAAAGGAAGAGAAATGAGAAAGGATGAAAAGGCAGAACCACATCTACAGACACTTCATTCAAAGTCACCTACGAACAGAACTGCAAGCTGGATGGAGAACGCAGGGCCAAGGAAAGAACAGAGGGAAAAGTTGTGTGACAGCATGTCTTTCTGATTATTGGGAATGACAGAGAAGTACAGGTCCGAGGATGCATGAGAATTCCCAGGACATCTCACCTGCGAGCCCAGCGCCATCAATCCCCAATGGGTCAGATGAGGGCTAGTGGGGATTTAGTAATTACAAGGCTGGTGATGTCCTCAACGCTGCTCTTAGTTAAGCCCCTGTGAGCAGCGTAGAGAAGTGCCGGGTGAAGAGGGTTTGCACCTTCCTTGAACATAACACCCATCACCCAACCTTGAATATGTTCTACAAATTCATAATAAATCTAACACTGAGACAAAAGGACACCAAGAAATGCCATCTAAAATGTCTGATCAGAGTTTCAGGAGCTGTATCGGTGGTGGATACACTGGCTAGGAACATGAAATTAAGTTTTTTGTTTCAAAGAAAAAGAAACACTTCATTTCCACTAATTCTTCAGGATGACCTAACATTCACAAAGCTGAGATACAACCAAAGGATAAATATATATATATATAAATATATATATATGGCCATATATATATATATATATATATATATATATATATATATATATGGCAAGAGGAAGATTTTAATTCAAGAAATAACAGACAATATATCAGAAAGTTCATCTTCAAGTCTATGTAATTATATTATTTAGAAAATGTTAAGGACAGTCTAAAATACCAAAAAATTATAAAATGAGAAATAGTGGCACCATGGCAGTGACTGGGGAGGGAATGAGAAAGAACAGAGAGAAAAGCAACAGAACCATGTCAAAATTTTTTACTTGATTGGTTGAAGAGTACAGGAGACATTTGTATAACTGCATTTTATAGTTCTATTTTTTATTCCATTTGATTTTTATATAATTGAGTGTATTGGGCTATTGGAAAAGCCATAATATTTTTTCTATTTTTTCAAAGATCATTTATTTATATAAAAACAAAGATAAATCAATGGTATATTGCCCATTTTACATCCATAACCTTTTGCATCTTTCATGAGCTTCATAATTTCTCATTCATGGAAGGACCTGTCCTTATCAGTGAAAAAGTGAACAGGTGCTGATTTACAGCTTCATCTGAATTGACTGTTACACCACAAAAAAAAGTTTTGGAGGGTTCTTTTTTCTGAGACAGGGTCTTTTTCTGTACCCCACACTGGTCTTGAACTGAACTCACTGATGTATCCCAAGCTGGCCTTTGACTCAGGATCAAACACCTGCCTCAGTCTCCCTAATGTTGGGACTACAGGTGAGCACCACCAATGCCCAGCTTTATGTGGTTCTGGGGAATTGAACTCAGGGTCTTGTGCTTTCAAGGCAAGCACTTTTAACTACTGTTCCATTCCTTCAACCCCCACAAAAGGAGTTTTGAAGCGAGAGAAGCAAGGGGAAGTCAGGCAGCACAGTCAGGTAAGCATCTTGGATGTGGTAACATATCCTGTCCATGCTCCAGTAATTTCTCACAGGTGACCGACACACTTGTGTGTTGTCTCACAGTGTCATGATGGAACACAACTCCTTTATAATTAACAAACTCTGGACGTTTCTAGGTGATAGATTCATTCAAACTGTGTAATTGCTGAAAGCACACATTTGAATTGATTGTTTAGGTCCTTGGCAGAAGCCTGAAAGACACGACACATTCAAAATTCTACCACACTGACAGCTTAAAATTCTTCTGATGAATATTCACTTTTGATGATGGCTGGAATGAATCATCAAGTTAGGACCAAGACTATCTGCACACTACATTGTTGTAAACAATCCACTCCTCATCACCAATTATCAGTCTCTTCAAAAAAGTGTCATTTTTCTCACAATAAATAAACACATAGATGTGTATACATGCCATCAAAAGACCTTGAGTCTACAAGGTACCCAAATATCAAGATTGCTTATATATCCCAGCTCCTGTAGGTGATAGTAATGCTTGATTGACAGATATTCAACGTTTTTGCAATCTCTCATGGCATCTACTGTGGGTTTGAATGGATCATTATTTTTATTTTGTCATCATCAACCTCAGTGTGCCTCTCTGACTGAGTAGTGTCATTGACATCAAATGACCAGCATGGAATTTCATAAACCATCAATGGTACTGCCACTATAAGCTGTACACAGCTTTTCACAAATCAGACACGCAGTCGTCCCTTCACAGACATAAAACAATAAAATACAGATAAAATTCCACCTGAACTTGTAAAATCTCCAAAACTCAACCAAATTGCTTGATTTTTTTAGAATACAGCTAGAACTGTTAGCTGTCAAATAACATACCAATAACACAGTTGCAACTGACTCTAGTACTTCCAAAAAATGAACTAGATGCATCGTAACCTTTCCAGCAACACAATATTTTATATTTTTGTAATTTTACATTTTTGCTTTTTATAAAAGGTATATTTTGTATTTACCTAAACACATATTTTCCTAATTATGTAAACTAGAAATTTGTCAAAAATGTGTCAAGAGATTTTAAAATGCTTACTTGCTTTAATTTAAAAATTCTATTGCTGGTTGTGAAAGCCAGGGTGTCTCTGCCCATCGTCATTACTTGCAGCAGATGTCGGCACAGTCAGGTATTCTGGCCCACTGCCAGTGCCAGAGCTTGATGCAGATATAGGCCAAGACCTCCAGACCTGCTGTCTTCTCTCCCTGCAAACTAAGCCCAGGTCTCACCACCCACCACCTTCACCTACTGCAGACTGAGCCCAGGTATCCCCACGCAGCACCACCACCGCTCCCTGCAATCGGGGCCTGTCTCCCCTTCGACAGCCAGAGCTTGCTGTGGAGCTAGGCACAGGTCAATCAGCTCTGTCATTTTTCTACACGGAGTTGGTCCAAGTCTCACCCCCAGCTGCCAAACGGGTGCCCTGGACATCCCCACCAAAAGCCATCCATCACTCCCTGAGGAACAACGGCCCATTTCTCCACCAAAAGTCATACATTGTTGTAGAGGCCAGAATGTCTCCACCCACTGCCATCTCTTGGAGTGAGCATAGGCTCAGCCAAGTCTTCCAGCCCACAGCCAGTGCCAGAGCTCACCAGATATAGGGCACGACCTCCAGGTCCACCTACTTCACTCCCTGTGGACTAAGCCCAGGTCTCAACACCCATCACCTTCATCCACTGTGGGCTGAGCCCAGCTGCACAATAGAGGTATCCAGGAAGCCACACCCAGATCCTCCCCACACTTCAAAACCAAAGCAACTGAGCCTACACGGAACCCATATCTGCTGCACACCAGAGACATCCACACAGCTGTGCCGTTACCCTTGCCTGCACCTCAGAGCCCATGTGGGTGGTCCTAATCACCACCTACCACTGGAGGCACCTAGAAGCATCCACTCCCTGTGCAACCTGCCAGAGGGCAAGCATGACAGTTTCAACAGCAGAAAAACCTCCCCAAAACAGACCTAGTAGCAACTATGAAGCAAGAAAGAATGAACTAGTTGACTTGTAACAAGGAATCTCACCTCAGTGACACAGACAGCATAACACATATCCACAGAACTGCACTCCTCACTATCAAAAAATAGAAATTGTGCAAAAAGTAACCACAGAAGCCAAAGGAATAGTCAACAGCAAGATAAGAAAACAGAGCAAGATGTTACAGAATCCACACCCCCCTCCCCCCCGCAAGCCCACCAAGGGAAACTCAAGATAGAACCAGAGGAAGATCCAAAATTCCCCATCTTCAGACCAAAAGTAGTCAGCCCACCGGAGGAACACAAGTCTGACTCAGACAGCAAACTACACAAAATACTTAAAGAATACAAGACAGACTCAGACAACAATTAACACAAAATACTTAAAGAATTCAAAAGAGATTTAACCAAAGAACTTAAGGAAGACACAAATGCAGAACTACCAGAACTACACAAATCAATACAGAACATGAATGACAAGTTCACTAAAAAATTTCAAAATACGAAGTGATAAAAGAAGAGCATCAAGGGATGTAAACTTCCACTGAAAGCATAAGGAACAGAATGATATAAAAAGGAGAGAATTTTGAACCTAGAGGACAAGAATCTAAGTATAGGCTAGACTGTTAACAACCATGAAATTATTCAACATCAATAAGAAAATGGAATGCAACAGATTATAGAATACTCAAAGAAACTTAATCTCAGAATAGCAGGAAGACAAGAAAAAATGGAAATCTACACAAAAGATCTAAAAATCTGTTTGTTGAAGTCATAAGAGAAAAATGCCCAAGCAGAAAACAAAATAGACACACAAGTGATGGAGGCATACCATACACCCAATAGAAATGACCATAACATAAGCTCTCCTAGTCATATTATAATAAAATTTATGAAAATACAAAGCAAAGAGAGAATTCTTGAAGCTTTAAGAGGAAAAAAAGCAAGTGACATATCAAGGCAAACCTATGAGGGTAATAGCAGAGTTCTCAACACAAATCCTAAAAGTTAGAAGACCCTGGAGTGAAGTCTACAATGCCTTAAAAGAGACTAACTGTGAACCAAGACTCTTCTATCCAGCAAAAATATCATTTGAAGTAGACAATAAAATAAAAATCTTCCACAACAAAGAAACCTTAAAGAAATTTATGACAACCAAACCATCACTACAAAGAATTCTCAAAGGTCTGCTGAATAGAGAAACAGGAGGAAACCACAACAAATAGCATGGTGGCAGGCTTATCCTTAGT
>PVKB01000132.1:33663-226270 GCA_004027205.1 Ctenodactylus gundi
GGGGGGGGCAGGATGGGTAGGGGGATGGACAAAAGGAGAGTGGGAAAGTACTTGTCACCTTGACAGGATACATACATAGGTGCACAAAATGCTAAACTTCATTGTAAACCTTAAATTTTGCGCTTATACATATCAATAAAATGGGGGCAAAAAAGAGTGGAATATCCACAAGATTACAATATGGTAGGACTTAAGACACACATATCAATCAAAACCCTAAATGCTAGCGGCCTCAACTCACCAATCAAAAGACATGGATTGGCTAACTGGATTGAAAAAATACAATCCAACCATATGTTGCTCGCAAGAGATAAAATTCAAACATATAGATAAACACAGACTCAAAATTCAAGGCTGGAGTTCTATATTCCACTCAACCAGGAGACAAAAAGAAGCAGGAATACTGATACTCTTAGCTGACAAAGTGGACTTTAAACCAAAATGAGGAAAAAAAAAACAAAGAAGGTCACTTCATTCTTGTAAGGGGAACAATCCACCAAGAGGAACTGACAGTCATAAACATTTATGCCCCAAACAATTGTGCACCCAACTACATAAAAGAAAAGCTACAGGACTTCAAAAAACACATAAGCTCCAACACTGTAATAGTGGGGGACTTTAACACACCTCTATCCCAAGACAGGTTAACTAGACACAAAATCAACAAAGACATAGCAGATCTGAACTACACTATTGCAGAAATGGTTCTGACAGACATAAACAGAACTTTTAATAAAACAAAAACAGAATACATATTTTTATCAGCTGCTGATGGAACATTCTCCAAAAGAGACCACATTCTAGACCACAAAACAAGCTTAAAGAGATACAAGGAAACTGATACAATCCCATGCACCTTGTCAGATGATAACAGATTAAAACTAGAAATTAACTACAATACAATCAAAAGATACAACATAAACCACTGGAGACTGAACAGCGGTCTTCTAAATAAACATTGAGGTGCAGAAGAAATCAAGGAATAAATAAAAAAGTTCACAGAGACAAAAGACAATGACAGCACATCACAATGCAACCTCTGGAACACAATAAAGGCAGTGTTAGGAAGAAAATTCACTCCATAAATACACACGTTAAAAGAACTGAGCAAGCCCGGATAAATAACATAACCTCACAACTCAAGGCATTAGAAAGACAAGAACAAGCCAACCCCAAAACTAACCAAAAAAATGAAATTATAAAGGTCAAAACAGAAATCAATGAAATAGAAACTAAAAAGTACAAAAAATAAACAAAAAATTGGTTTTTTTGAAAAGATAAACAAGATAGATAAAACCCTTGCTAAATTCACAGAAGAAGGAAAGAGAAAATCTACATTGACACAATCAGAGACAAAAAAGGTGAAATTACAACAGATAATAAGGAAATCCAAAAGATAATAAGTTACTTTCAGTAAATTTACAATTCTAACGGAAATGGATGAGTTGCTAAACATGTATCAACCACCAAAACTGAATGAAGAATAAATTAAACATCTGAATAGGCCAATATTCACCTATGAAATCGAGGAAGAAATAAAAACACTTTCAACAAACAAGAGCCCAAGAACTTATGAACTCTCAGAAGAATTCTACAAAAAAATTTACAGATGATTTAATACCAGTGCTCACCAAACTTTTTCAAGAAATTGAAGAGGAAGGAAAATTGCCCAACTCTTTTCTTAAAGCAAGCATAACTCTAATTCCAAAACCAGACAAAGACCCAACGAAAAAAAAAATGAAAACTACAGGCTCATATTCCTAATGAATACAGATGCAAAAATACTCAATAAAATCCTTGCCAACATAATGCAGCAAATTATAAAGAAAATTATTCACCATGACCATGTAGGCTTCATCCCAGACATACAGGGATGATCCAACATACACAAATCAATAAATGTAATACATCACATTAACAGATGCAAAGATAAAAATCATAGGATTATCTCAATAGATTCAGAAAAGGCATTTGAAAAATTCAGCACCCGATTATGATAAAGACTCTGAAGAAAATAGGAATGGAGGGACCCTACTTCAACACAATTCAAGCTATTTATAACAACCCCTCAGACAATATAACCCTAAATGGAGAAAGACTGAAAGCATTCACACTGAATTCAGGAACAAGACAAGGAGGCTCACTGTCACCTTTACTACTTAACATAGTGCTTGAAATTCTGGCAAGAGCCACCACACAAGACCAAGGAATAAAAGGCATATGCATTGTAAGGGAAGAAGTAAAAATATCCCTATTTGTAGATGACATGATACTCTATAAATATTCCACCCAAAGAAAAATATTCCACCCAAAGACTCTTAGAACTAATAAACAAATTCATCAAAGTAACAGGTTATAAAATCAATACCTACAAATTAATAGCATTCCTATACACCAACAACAAATTCAAAGAGAAAGTAATAAAAAAAACTCCATAATAGCAAAATAAATAAATAAATAAAATACTTAGGAGTAAAACTCACTAAAGAGGTGAAAGATCTATACTAAGAAAACTACAAACCCCTATAGAAAGAGATTGAAGAGAACTTCAGAAAATGGAAAGACACTCTATATTCTTGGATAAGAAGAACTAATACTGTCAGACTGGCCATACTCCCAAAGCTACTTTACAGATTCAATCCAGTGATACCTTCACCGTCACCTTTAGGACAGCACTCTGCAGCAAAGACTCACACTGGATGTCCTGCAGTCTCAGACTGTCATTCCCTCTCACATCTGAGCAGCTCGAGCACACGCATGTGGCCATTCTGGGCTCTCTCTCCTCATACTTGAAAACCCTCCAAATAAATTCCCTTTATTTCTCTCTCTTTTACCGCACTATTTTTATTAATATACATATGTAATACATAGTGTTTATAAAGAATTTGGGTATTTCATGCACATATGTATCATATCAACTTTACAATCTCTTCCCATTTTTTGACTCTCCCACCCCCTTCTCTCCCCTCCCCCAACTCCAGCTTCACGTCATGTGGTTCTATAGAACGTCTGTGTTCTGTTTTAAATATATATATAATTTATATTAAGTCTACTTCCCTAAGAATCCTAATCAATATGCTACCTTGTACTCTTTAGGATTGCTATTACCAAATATACAGTGTGTGTGTGTGTGTGTGTGTGTGTGTGTGTGAGACGAGTGACAATGTAAAGAAAATGGAACTCTTCTATATTATTCACAGGAATGTGGGTTGGTACAGTCATTATGGGAAAAAGTATAAAGGCCTCTAAATAAATTGAAGATATAACTACCAAATGGACTAAAAATATCTCTTCTGGATGCATACTCAAAAAAAACCGAATCACTGCCTTGTAAAGAATCTATATTCCCACGTTCACTGCAATATTATTCACAAGGGATCAAATATGTGTTGAAGGATTAGAAGAAAAATTCATACAAGAGTAATACTCAGTCGCCTGAAGAACAAAATCTTTTCATTTGCCATAAAATGTTGTCATTTGGCTCTAAAGAATTATTAGGTTAAGTAAAATAAGCCAGATATAGAAAGAAAAATATTGAATAATCTCATTTATATGTGAAATCTTTAAAAACTTTCAAATACAAATACAGAAATTGAAAACAATATAATGGTCACCAGAAGGCAGGAATGAAAGAGGATATGTAGATGAAAGTACACATAAAAGTATACACACAAGACAGCCAAATCTAGAGTAATTTAGTGTACAGCATAAGGGTTAGAGGTAAAGTGTACTATATACGGGATCATGACAAATGAGGAAATTTTAGCTCTTGCAACAAAGGTTCGCTATATGAAACAGGTATATTAATTTGTTTCACTTTAGTAACCTTGTTACTATCTAAATATATCCAGCAAGAACACGTTATACATTTTAAATATGCAAAGAAAATTTGCTATAAACAAAATTTGCAAAACACCAAAATGATCAAAAAATAAGTTCCTTTGAAAGGGCTGGGGCTGCTGGTTTTGATTCTCCAGCACCACATAAGCCAGGCATGGTGGCACACACCTGCAGTCTCAGCACTCACGAGGCTAAGGCACGAGCACTGCCAGGTGTTCCAGGCCAGCAGGAACCACATCGAGAAATCCTGTTTCAAAATAATAATAATAATTTCCCTTCAGAGCATTGACAGTGATGTAGCCATTAAAGAGTCTGTCCCTAAAGACTATTTAACAAAGTGGATAAACTCTTATACAAGATTAAATAAAAAGGTATACTGCAAAACAATATAGCTTAGATGATCCCAGATAGTAAGTATTTGATAAAAGACTACATAAACACACAAAACCTAACAATAATTTTGCCATGTGAGGAAATTATGAGTAACTTGCCATTTCTCTGTTTTTTTCTAATTTAACAAAAATGAAATTTTATTTTTATAATAAAGAGGTTTATAGTTTAAATTTTTAAGTCTTAGCAGAATAATACCAGGGGAATTGAATTAATAGGAATAATTATGGTGGGGTAAAACAGAATGTGTCTAGCTTTCACTGCCTTTTTATTTTATTTTATTTTATTTTATTTTATTTGTTTGTTTGTTTGTTTGTTTGTTTGTTTGTTTGAGACAGGGTCTTGCTCTGTAGCCCAGGCTGGTCCTTTCCCTGTCTTTTGACCTCTAAGGTTCCTAATGGAAAAACCCAACGTCTTTCTACCTATTTTCCCCCTACATACACAACATCATTTTTCTATGAAGGATTCAGCACTTTAAATCTCAGTTTCAGAAGTCCCTCTAGGTTATGTCATAGTATGTATTTCTTTGTGATTACCCTCTTTGAAAAGTTTTCTGCTTCTTGAACATAAAAGTATTTATCTTTGGCCACAGTAGGAAGTTTTCCAGTGTGTCCTCTCTCCAGGCCTCTGATGACAGGTATGCCATCACCAATCTTCTATTTAGAGTCCCACAGGTCCCAGATGCTCAGTCAATTTCTTTATTTGCCTTTCTTTCTTATGTCTTCTATTTCTTTTTGTTGAGGCTTTTTTCATTTGTTTCAAATCTGTTTGTAATTTCTCCTTGCCACATTGCAAGTACTTGAGGTACAATTTATATACCATAACACTTACTGCTTTAAAGGGTACAACTCAGTGGTTCCCAATACTCAGGAAGGTTTCCAGCTAGCTCCCGAACACTTGGAACACACAAATATACCGCTCCCACATCCATGGGCACCCACTCTTCATTTCTCTCTCGCCCCAGTACTTGGAATCATTAACACACTTTCTGTCTCTGAATTCGCCTATTCTAGCCATTTCATGTAAATGGAGCCATACAACATACAGGAATGCACAGTATATGATGTCTGTGCCTTGTTTCTTAACATAATGTTTTCAAAATTCATCTGTTAGAACAAGGCTAAGTACTTCAATCCTTTACATGGCAGAAACGTATTTCATGGCATGGGAGCATGATCTTTTGTTTACATATACATCAGGTGATGAATATTTCTTAAGTTTCTACTCTTAATCAATGTTATGAACATATTAAGAACATTATGAACAAGTGTATGAACATCTGTGTACAGTTTCAGTGTAGGTTTATGCTTTCATTCTCCTGGGTATGCACTTAAAGCACAATCACTGGTTGGTAGAGGAACTCTCTACTTAACATCTTAAGGAAATGCTTTCCTAAGTGGCTGTCCCATTTTTCAATCCCTCCCCCTGCCAGGCCACATAGAAGGGCTTAATACCTCTACATCCTAACATTCTTTTCTATTGTGGTCATGCTAGCGAAAGCCAAGTGGTATCTCACTGCGGTTTTGATTTGCACCTCCTTAATGTCTCTGAGCGTCTTTCCATGTGTTGCTGAAGGGCTTTTATGATGGCTGCTTTAAAATCATTGTCAGATAATTCTAACATCTGTCCTCTCCTGTGAGATGACAGTAGATTGGCATTTGCTGTCTTCATTTGAGATCTTTTTAGGTCTTGGTTTGACAACCAACTCTTTATTGAAGCCTGCTCATTTTGTATGCTATGTTATTGTGTTGGGAGAATCTGATTCAAATCTTTTGATAATGCTCTGACAGAGAAAATGGGGGTGGGAGTAATCGGCTTCTGGATGCTGACAGGTAGCACTCTAAATTCAGGATCCCCAGGTAGCCTCCTCTGAGCCGCTGAGCCAGCGGAGGAGGTGTGGCCTATTATCACTAGAGGGAGGCAGTAAAGTCCTGAGCACCACTAGGCCTCCTTTGACACCACCACAGTGTAGGGGACTGCCAGATGCAGGTGGAAGTCAAGGCTCCCTACTGTAGCATGACCCTGATGGGAGGCCCCTGAAACTACCTCACTCCAGCCCTTCAGGGTAAAGATCTGGTTTCTCCATTCGATTTCTATTGGCATGAGTGGAACTGGGGCCACACTCTTTCCTGTAGTGTTTGACTAGAGCAGTGTAATGGCCTTCCAAGATTTCCATCTTGCTAAACTTCTCCTTCCCTGTCCCTCCAACTACAAAAAGCAAATTTCTGCTGGGCCTTTTCCATCTCTTCCCATTAACTGGGTCACCATCTTCTCTGGATCAGGGAGAGAAGAGGCCAGAAGAGGCCGGGCACTTCCTAAGTGCCATTCCTCCAATCCTGACCCATGCTAGACTGCCTTCTTCTCTTTTTCAAGACACACTTTGCATGCAGGGGGATGGGGTATATACTTTATAAAGTGTAGGAGCATTATAATGTTCTGGGAGAATAGGCAAGAGTATACCTACCCACTTCCAGAAGCAGAAGCCTCTTTGTCTTATCAACACAATTCTTGAAAAGGAATTTGCTTTGTTAAATATTAAACATACAAGTAGCTTTATAGCAACTATGCATTGACTTTCCCTTGCAAATTGCAGGCCTATAAAATTAATTTAGCTCTTTTGACAAGGCTCAACAATATACACATCCACGACTACATTTTATATGTTCCTCAAGATGCACGGTGAACTCACGATATGGTAATCAGGCTTCTATTTGCCATTACATTAAACGGGACTTGTTGACCCAGTTTCGGAAGTTCCTGTAATTGCTGGTTCCGCTTTCTATTTCTTGCTCTCGGCAGTGTGGCTGCCTCAGGAGAACCCCCACACCTTTTAATCTGCTACTTCAACAGGATGCAAGCTAAGAAACGAGATCGTCAAATCTTTCTCAGATATTTTTAAACAACAGTAAACAGACTAAGAATAACGGACTCTCCACTTCATGTATAAATTTTCCAGCATTTCTTTGGGCTTCTCAAGTGTGCCTGTAGCTAACTTGATGGTTTTTCCTTCACCTTCCAGGTAGTTGAAATTGGACATAAAGGTCCTCAACTTACAGGAAGTGTCTCTGTATTTAAAGGTTTATTTTGACCTTAATTAAGATAGATTAAGCACACAGTAGGCCTGTAAGACGGCCAACTGCAGATTGCTAGGAAATATCCTCCTCTGAGTGGCTCTTCAAACTCACTCCCCCAGGGTTGACTGAGATCCCAAAGCTAGGCTGGAAGCTGGGGACTCCAAGACTACTATGTTAATTAAGTAGAACAGGTTAACCATGGGTGTCTTATAAGCACTTCTGAAGGGTTATTATTATTATTATTATTATTATTATTATTTTATTGCTAGAGTAAAGAACAAAGTTGGGAATTCCCAGACAAGAGATCAGAGCATCTGTTAGTTTTAGGAAATAAGGCTGTACTCAGAATTCACGTCCCAAAGGCCTGTTTTTACAAGAAGCTTTAGTTATTAATGAGTTAAAGGGCCACCACAGAGTTTAGCTTCATGCCTTTTACTCTCTGCATACCATAAAACAGAGAAGACTGTGTTCCTGACTTCTGTGGCAACTGTAATTGATTTCTGACATCACACTGCAGGGAACATGCACATCTGTGCTTCTGAGAGAGGAAATAGGGGCACTGGGAAAGCGTGACTCAGAGTTCTACATTCGTATCGGTGGCCGCCAAGTTACTACAGAGTTTCTTCATTCTTGAGCATAAGGAAAGAGCCTTCTACTTGACTGAGTCTGATAGCAACAGGACAGCATTCTAAATTGAAGGTTATATTTTCAAGGGAGTAAAGAGATGCACTACTCCTCCCTCCCCTTGAAAGGATATCAAGGGAGGAGGAATGGCAACGCAAAAGGAATACCAGACACATACGTACGCAGGAGCCAGCCATGGAAGAAAGAGCAGTTCAAGCAGTTGACTTTCAAGTAACAGAATTCCCTCCCCTGAGTATCTAACAACTCCACCCTAAATGACAGCTAACTGTGACCTGAGATGCATACATTAGTTAGATCCCTAGTGTGACTTCCATCATCTTCTGGCAGATAACAAAAAACCAATTATTTTGTAAATTTGAAAATTGATTTTGAAAGTGAACAAACTAGTTCTGTACTGTAGTATATAAAAAGATGTTTGCTCATCTGTAATGGGTGAACTGATGCTATTTTTTTAATTCCCAATTTTTCTATTTACCACACTGAGTAGCCTCCTTTGATTTGGGCCATTAGTAAGTAAAAGAACTTTAAAAGTGATCTCTAAGTGACCAGCAACAAGTTATGATGAACTTCGGAGAGGAAAAAAAATCACAGTGCAAAAGAAACATGGATATTCAATAAATAGCAATTACGTCTTTTAGCAATGATTTTTGTAAAGGAAAAAGATCGCCTACCCATGAAAAGAAAGGAAGCTTCAACCACATCATCAGCACCTGTGGACCAAAGTGCCAAGCTGACTTTTACTAAATTACACAGAACCTACTCAATATCTTCAAATCTGGAGTCGCCGGTACTTGTGGAGTGGACTACATCTTTCAGAACATGTGAAGGAGCAGGTGCAAAGCTCCAGGCCACAGAAACCATAACTTCTCTAGGACAACACGACCCCTTCCATCCTCGTCACACTTTCCTTCCACTGGTTCATCAACTCCATCACCCCCTACAGCCCTGCTTGTTTCCACATTCAAATAGAAATCTGCACACATCAAGCATTACATGCATATGTGCAACCAGCAGGTAAAATGTAATAATTACTAATAACAGTATTTCAACCTACCCACACATGTGTACGCTTATGAAGACAGATCTTTATTGCTAATGAGTGGTCATGAGTGTTCTCCTATTTAATTATTAAATGTGGCCTTACGCTATTTTGATTCACTGATATAATAAAAGTTTTTAAAATAAAGGAAGTATTGTTATTTATACACATTCACCGTTTTATATGTTGTATATGTGGCTCATGATGAACTGTCTTCATTTACTGCAGTCCAGGCAAGCCAAACAGGTGGACACCCGTGGTCTCGATGTATTTTACTGGTTGGTCCCTCCACTTTCAAAGCAACCTCCTGCTCTTTCAAATCTCCAATCCTATGGATTTCACTCTTTTTAAAAGAGATGTTGGTGATCATCTGGACATTCTATACAAAGGCAGGAAACCAGCTGGCAGTAGAAATGGAGTAGAGGGCCACTGGAAGAAGCCCTGGGTTACTGCAGTCATACAGAACCATTGTGGCATGACCCACAGTCTGTAGCAAGAGACAGCCTGCCTGAGGATGTGGCCTGACATAACCAGGTGAGAACCACTGCAGAAAATACCTAATGGTAGAAGCAAGAAAACTCATGGATGCTTTAAAAAGCAAGATATCTAGATTCCCAGGACTGCTGGACAAAAGGGCAGCCTGCGAGGCCTGCAGTGTCCCCTCTAAGGCCTTCCAGGGCAGCTCACTTCTCTCAAGTGGGTGATGGAATTTTGGTATGTGACAGCGCAAGAGGGAGAAAGGAAGGACTGGAACAACAGGGTCTGAACACTCATCCTTGGAAGACAGCTTTCACTTCAGCAGCGAAACTTTCTCATACATGGCCATCCACTGTGCCAGACACACACACCCAGAAAAACAGCACATATATATGGGTCACACGGCGCTGCTCAGTTATAGGAGAATCTTTTTATGGCAGAATCATTAAGCTATTTATAGTGAGTAATTAAAGAGGACATAAGTGGGCCACACATTCCTACCTGGTGGGCTTTGGCTGCCATGTCATCATGCTGACAAGGAGATAAAAGGGTTTTCTCAAACACTATGCTACACAAAGGCCACTCCAGATACTCAAAAATCAGCTTTTACTTGGTATTTATATTTTATTTTTTAAAGTCAATTTGATTTTGCATGGACTGAATTATGCATAATGTGAGCCACATTGTGGTAAAATAATTTGTTTCATGCCAGGTTGGTGCTACAACAGTCCCACAGAGGTACCATGTGAGTAGGAGACAAACCATACAGCACAAAGGGCACAGTCCTTGACCCACACAGTCAGACTCTGAATTACAGTTCTGCCAGCTCTTCTGGCATACAAAGTCCCCGTGAACTTTGGCCTCATACATTGATCTGTAACTGGCAGCTGGTTTACACAGTCAACACAAGTTAAATGAGCTCAGAATATGGAAAGACTTTGGTGTGAATTCTACTGCAGGTCTCCATTCTGGGATCCCACCTGTATTCTCTTGCTCCTAACCTGATTACTCCTTCCTCTCTCTCAGGTGCAGTTCATCTGTGAGCATGCACAATTGCTTACATCACTCATTCTTTTGGAAAGCTAACTTCCACCAATACCAAATATCGACCTGTAAAAATCTTCCCTCTTCTTCACGGTTCCTCTTCAGGAATGTTCACCCCACAATCCACTCCTACTCAGACTCTCTCAGCACTAACTACACCCCACGTGGGTCACCATGAGTACAACAATGCAGGGAGAAATGTACCCTCAATACTAACTCAGCCCAGCTGAGTTCAGGAGGGAAGTGGCGCTGATTCTCTAGATACATAGACTAATAGAAAGAAACCAATACAAGGTTGGGTTTTTTGCTCTGTTTAGAGGAAAGAAAACTTTCACTATATCATCTGCAGGTCCCTGAAATTAAGATGTGACACACTGAGAGATTCTCTCAGACTTGTCAACACACATAGTATGAAGCCAAATTAAAAGACTTTCACTGTCAGTCACTGAAATATATTCAAGATGAGCCACTGAGTATACCCTGAAAAGATTCTGCATTTTTGTGTCATTTGTGGGAAAATGACATGAATAATTATCTGATTCCTTAGTGCAAATGAACAGTCTATGAATTCCAACTCTCTTCCTTAATATTTTTAAAAAAGTAGATATTGCTAAAATAATTCACTCTTTTACCAACAGAATTCAAGTACTATTTCATTGCATATTAAACATTTACTTATATTAGGATCTATTGCTGGGGTCTCTATTCTTTTCCACTGATATAAAAAGAAGTACCCTCAGTACTATTCCATGGGGGGTTTGGTTCCAGGATCCCCTGCAGACGCCAAAGCCTACAGATGCTCAAGTTCCTTACATAAAATGGTTTAGTATTTGCACAGAACATACACACATTGTTATGTATATTTTAAATAGTGTCTAGATCACTTAATACGTAACATAATACATAATGTAACGTAAACATTGAAGAAAGAAGTTACAGGAGACATTAGAAAATGGAAAGGCATCCCCTGCTCTTGGATAGACAAAATAAATATAGTCAAAATGGCTATACTACCAAAACTGATATATAGATTCAATGCAATTCCTATCAAAATACCTACAAGTTTCTTCAAAGAACTTGAAAAAACAATTCTTAAATTCATATGGAACCAAAAGAGACCAAGGATAGCCAAAGCAATCCTGAGCAACAAGAAAAGTAAGCTTGCCAAAATAAAGGATCCTATTGAGAAGCGGGCAAATGAAATGAAGAGGCACTTCACTCACGAACTCCAAATGACCAATAGATGCATGAAAAGATGCTCAACATCTCTAGCCATAAGAGAGATGCAAATCAAAACAATGTTAAGATACCATCTCACTTCAGAGAGAATGGCCTATATCAACAAGTCAAATAGCAATCAGTGCTGGTGAGGCTGTGGGGAGAAAGGAACCCTCCTGCACTGCTGGTGGGAATGTAAATTTGTACAACGCCTTTGGAAAGCAGTATGAAGAGCTCTCAAAAGACTAGAAATAAATATCCCCTTCTATCCAGCGACACCCCTCCTGGGAATATTTCCAAAAGATATCAATACAACACATAACGGAGAAACATGTATACCCATTTTCATAGCAGCACAACTAACAATAGCTAAAATATGGAAGTTACCAAAACACCCATCAACAGACCAATAGATACACAAACTGAGGTATTTATACACAATGGAATACTATGCATCTATAAAGTCCAACAGCGTGGAGGCTTTTGCAGGCAAATAGAAGAAACTTGAGAACATCATGCTTAGTGAAGTGAGTCAGAAGCAGAAAGTGAAACATTGAATGGTCTCTCTGATATGAGAAACCCAGATCACAACTCTTATGGAACTTAAAATGAAAAACAGAGTGAACCAGGGGGTGGGGGGGAGGGAGTAAGGGGTTGTTACGGGGAGGGACAAAAGGAGAGTGGGAAAGTCCTTGTCACCTTGACAAGATACGTATGTGCACAAAATGCTCAACTTCATTGTAAACCTTAAATTTTGCACTTATACATAACAATAAAATGGGGGAAAATTATGACAGAAAAATATGGTTTGATACACATTTGAATAAAGAGATCACTTATCATCAACTCCTTAATATATTTTTATGTTCATATGAGCTTATTTGAATATAGAAAAACACAAAAGGACACATACCAACTTATTAGTATGGGTTACCTAGGATGGTATTAGGGAAACATGTGAAAACAGAGAACAGATTTTAAAAGAACAAAACACACACACACACACACACACACACACACACACACAGCGGCATATGTGTTTCCAGAAAAAAAGAATGAAGTTATATCCATATCTACCAATTTTTAGGGAAGTACTTGGTCATTGTGGAATTAAAAATACTAAACTGCGAAATATTGTAAAAATGAATCTATTTAGAGAAAAACAAAGTACCAGCATCATGTACAAGTAAGTGTATTTCTTTGGTAAAGAAAGGAGAAAGAATTGAAAATACGTGTACTAGGCTATTAACAATGATTATCTCAGGAAGGCTGTGTAGGATTAGAAAAGAATTCGATCAGTAACTTGTCCAGATAATATCTTTGTACCAATTTTCTTCAATAAGGAAAGTATGTATTACTTCTGTCATTAAAAATATCAAATAAAGAAATTTTATTTTCTAGGAAATGAAAAGTCAGCTTCATGGTGACAGAGCAAAAGAACTATTGATATATTTTGAGATTTTTTACATTCCATTGTAGCATATAGTGCTAACACACTTCCACACTGAAGACCAACTGTGCAGTCATGCTACATCTATGTGAACCATCACTAGCTGTGCCCTTCAATAGAAGCTATCTGACTCTGGCCAGTAAGCACCAGAGGCTCTGTCAAATAATATCATGGATATCATGCCCAAGTCACACATGTCATTGTGGCTCCTAATCATGGTACTTAAAATACAAAGGCTTTAATTTTTTAACTAAAAGAACTCACTCAACAAATCAGAAGCACAGGAAACCTACTTCAATATAGTAAAAGTCATACCTAAAAATATCATAGCGAACACCCCCCTGAGCGGTAAAACACTGAAAGCTTTTCCTCTAAAATCATGACAAGACAGAGACATTCACTCTCATGAATTCCTATTAAACACAGTACTGGAAGTCATAACCATAGCAAGCAGGCAAGAAAAAGAAACGAAAGGCATTTAAATGGAAAGGAGAAAGCAAAACTGTCTCTTTGCCAATGATGTAACCTTATACACTGCAAACTCTAAAGATTCTGATTTTTTTTAAAGTTAGAACTAATAAATTCAGCAAGGTACTAGAACATAAAAAGACTTACACAAAATCAATTGTATCTCTCTATATAAAAACATAATTAATTCAAAAAGAAAATTAATAATATTTTTCCATTCACTGTGGCATCAAAAAATGAAATACTTGGAGATTAATCTAGGACACAAACCCTTGCCAATTGAAAATGATAAAACACTGTTGAAGGGAAATTTAAAAGGCACAATTAAATGATAAGATATCCTATTCTCACTAACTAGAAGACAATATTGTTAAGATATCAACAGTGCCCAAAACTATCTACAACTTCAATACAATCCCAATAAAACACTAATGGCACCTTTAAAAAAAAGAAAAATCCATTTTTAAAATTCATGAGGAATTTCAAAAACTTCCAATTAGCCATAACAATCTCCATAATGGACAAAAAAAAATGAAAACAGTATTGTATTAATGTAGAGACAGACTTACAAGCCAATGAAATAAAATAATGTAGCCCAAAACTAGACTCTAAGTACACTGTCAAATGATTTTCAACAAGGGTGCCAGGACTATTCAATGGAAAACTTCAACAAATGGTCTGAAGAAAATTGGACACTCCAATGCAAAAGAATTATTTTGAATCCTTACCAAATATCTTATACAAAAACTTAAATATGACAGATTAAAACTATAAAATTCTTACAAGAAACACAATAAAAGCATTATAATATTAGATTTAGAATTTCTTAGCTATAACACAAAAAAAAACACAGAAAAGGTAAAATAAACAAGATTATATAACTTTTTTAAATTGTGTATCAAAAGAGATACTGAACACACACAAAAAAAGGTGTTCTGTGAGATGGGTGAAAATATTTGCAAGCCATATATCAGATATAAAGTTAATATATAAAGAGTATATAAAGAACTCCCACAACTTAACAACAAGCAAACACAAATAATCTCACTAAAAATAATCAAAGACTATGAATACACAGTTGTTCAAAGAAGATTTACAAATGGCCAGTCAGCATGTAAATCAAAAGCACAATAAGAAATCACCTCACATCTATCAGGATGCCTGCCATGAAATGTAGGCCGTAAAAAGTATTCTCAAGAATGCAGAGAGCTTGAAACATGTGTGTTGTATGCATGAATATAAAATGAAGCAGCCATTGTGTCAAACAGCATGGTAACTCATCAATAAATTAAAAATAGAATCATCATTATAAATTACCACTTGACCCACAACTGCATTTTATATCCTCCCCAAATTAAAAGAAAAAGGAGATGCAACAACCTATGTCACACAATAACCAACAAGTTTGTAAACAAAGTGTTTACCAAAAAATGAACAGATTTTTTTTTTAAATGTGATGTACAATGGGATATCATTCTACCTAAAAAGAAAGAAACTCCTGACACATGCTAAAATGTGGCTGAATATTGAGGACATGAAGCTAAATAAAGTAAGTCAGACAAATACTGGATGACTCCACTCACAAGAGGTATCTAGAGTAGTGCTTGGAATTAAGTTTCCAACAAGTCACAAATCCACCTCTGGCATTCAAACAGTGTGGAGGTGAGTATTTTATGAAAGTATACACAGAAGCTGCATTGGAATAGGAAAAAATTAAAAGTAAACAAGACTAATTTCCTAGCTAACAGGGGAATCCGCACAGATCCTGTGACAGGTAGGTATCTGTATCTGCTTGAGCACTTCTAATTGTAGGTACTGTCACTGCCTAACAAGACAGCCCATTCTATTTTTGAGCAGCCTAAAGACTTATAAAGTTTCTTATTATGCAGAACCCAAAATGGCCTCCCTGTAACTTCTATCTTTGGAACTGAGATTTGTCTTCTTAAAATATAGAAATTACTTAAAATTATGCAGATGATTAAGGATCATTTGTAAATCTTCGCAACCACTATCAGAAGTAATGTGTCATTTGCTTGAAGGAATATGGACGTCACACGAGTAAGCAATTTCTTACTGAAGCTTGGGCACAGGGTTCCTACCCAGAAGAAGCTTAGATCCTTGAGATCAAATCAGCAGCAAAACTATATCTGCAGTAAAATACAATACCTAATAATTTTCATTGCACAAATATGCTACCTCTGAAACAGACAGGCACTTTTGAAAAAGAAAAGATGGCTTTTGAATTCTGTCTGAATTTCTAACAAAGATTTCACTGATAGTGTAAGTAATATACTTTAAAGCAATGATAGTCTCAACCTACCAAAATCACAATTGCCAAAAATAGTGAATGATTCCTCCTATGTTCTTCAACCAATGAGAGTTAGAGAGTTGTTTTTAGGTAAAAATTTAACTATGTGGCCATTCCTCTTATTTTTTTTTAAAAAGACCTCTATTTCCAGAAATGTCCTCAGATTATTCATCAAAGACAGAACACCATGTACATAATTATTTTCTTTTCCCTGGTGAAAGACATGAAAAGTAAAATAAGGCAGACAACTGGCTTCTCATCTTTTTCTTAAATGTGAAATGTCATATGTCAACTAACTCACACTGTCAAGAGCTGTGAGGTACTGGAGAGATAAGTGCCATAACAATAAATTCTTCATGCATTCAGTGTAAAATAAATGCATATGATTAGGAGACTTCTCTGGGTCCACAATGGGATCTCACACACTTTTTAATTCTTTTGGAAAAATGCAAACCTCTCTCTTGTGCCTTTGATAGATACTTTCAAGACTTGTGGTCTAAATGAATAATCATTTATAAACAATCAGATATTTATTATCTTTTTAGGTACATCATCAAAATAAAATCTCAAATTACATTGATTTTTTTCTCATGCATTATCCTTCTGTAACACTGACACTAGCTCGCGTGTTCCAGCACAACATTTCAGTCCTAATCTTTAACACATGCCCAGACTACACACATGTCACCTAGCCCACACAAAGCACCAGACCTATGGAAGCATTTCTGTGTTCAAGATGCAGACACATTATTCAGTTAGAGTTCTAACAACCAAAAATTTAATTAACACTTTCAAGGCTCAAGTGAATATATTCATAAAACATAAAATTTTATGAAAGTCACAGTAATGACAATGAGCTCAATCATAATCAAGAAGCACACTAAGTAAAGATACTTTAGCTGTTGTGTATTCAGACATGAAGAGGTGGTACCAAAGGTAACTGAATATCCTTATGAGCTGCCAAGTAAGATGAAGAGCCAAAGCACATTTCTTTGCTTGCCATCCTGGAGTTTCAATTAATTTTATTTCTCCAAACAGCAGCTCATATGACAGTCGTGTAAATTGTGCCCTGTATGTGAGTAAATTGTGTCCTTCAGCTGTATCGATATCTCAGGTAAAAAGGACCAAGCTAGACAAACTTGCCCAAGTACACTGGACATTTGCTAAGTGTCTTTATTTCAGAGCTCATTAAAAACAAAAATTCAGGCTTTATTCCAGACCTGATGAATCAGAATTTAACAAACCACAAAGACCGCCAAGCACAGAGCAGCTTAAGCACCACTGTAGTGGACCAGAAAGTCTCAAGATTTGGTCCTAAGAAAGCAGCATCAGTGTGACCTGGAAATTGTCAGACATACACGTTCTTGAGCTCCATCCTACTAAACTAAAAACTTTGGGGATGGCACCCAGCAATGTGTGTTTTAATAAGCCCTCCAGGTGACTTGGATGTACTCCAAAGTTCTATGTTTTTGTTTGTTTTGCAGTACTAGGGATTGAACTTTGTACTGAGCTATAGCCTTGGCCTATTATTATTATTATTATTATTATTATTATTATTACCACCTATTCTGAAACAGGATCTCACTAAGTTGCCCAGGCTACAATTAAACTTGTGATCATCTTGCCTCTGCCTCCCACAGAGGTAAGATTAATGTATGGCCTGGGCCACTAGGCCAAGCTGTACTATAAGTTTTGAGAACCATTTCTTTACATAAGGGACTGACTTTTTCAATGAAATACTAGATAGTAAATTTAGGCTACAGGGAACAGTTGGTCTCTGTTGCAGATTCTGAGTTATGTCACTGTAGAATGTGAACAGCCACAGACAATGTGTAGACAAAGGACACTGGCTGTATCTCAAAACAACTTAGAAACATTGAAATTTGATTTATGTATGTTTCATATGTTTAAAAATTGTATTCTTATGATTCTTTTCCATTCATTAAAAATGTAAAACCACTCTTAGCTAATGGGTCATACATAGACAAGCAGAAAACCAAACTGGCCCACTAGCTGATGTTGCCAATCCCACTTCCGATCCTAATATGATGGTTTCCCCTTCCCCACTGCCCAGTTTCCACTGACCTCCTTTTTAACAAGTCAGACTCCTTATCATCAGTCAAGAGCATCGATGTAAATCAGAGTAGAAAACAAACCTGTGTCTCAATGACACAGCAACATTTAAAGCATTTGCTATAATATGGCGGGAAAAATCTTGCAGAGAAGGTACATCAGCCCTCCATACTAATAATGGTCGGGGAATAAAGTGAAATTCTGTTGAGAAAATGTATAATAATATTTTTGAGGTTTTAAAATCAAAGATGTCTGTCTTAGTTACTTTTTTGTTCCTCAATACCTGACATCCACAAATTTAGGGGAGGAAAGGTTTATTTTAGCTCACAGTTTCAGATGGTCACAATCCATTTGGGGGTGGCCAGTAAGAGTGGAAAGTACACGGCAGAGACAGAGGTGGATGCAGCTCCTCGACATTACAAACAGGAAGCCAAGTCAAGGCAAGTTGAGTCTAGTTTTCCAAGGAAGGGAGGAAGCAGCTTATGTTTCCTTCCAGGTTTCATACCAGTGATCAGTCCCTCCTGGGTCCAGATGTAGAAAGTGTGGTAAGCCCCCACTACATGCCTATAATCCAATTTATATGCCTATAATCCAATTTACATGCCTGTAATCCACCCGTCCAGACCACGCTGAAAACTCCCAACATCACATGGTTCCATAGATAATCTATAACACTCAAATGCATGAGATTTTGGGGGTACATTCCCAGAAAGAGAAGGAAAGAATCCAAAAGTTTCCATAAACTGAACCTCATTCACCTTTCAAAACTTACTGTCTTCTATCTACAACTTTTCCTATGTTCCAAGCAAACACAACTTTTCTCTCTACTCACATCACAATCAGTACTTCCACAGATCTCTTCCTATCCTTTCCTCTTTTAGGAATGCCCTATTTCTATGTTCAAATCCTACACATCATAACCCCTTCTTTAATGAAGCACTCTCAACTCCCAAGCTAAAATTGATCATTGCGTTTCTATTATTCCCAGTGTCACTGTCTTATGCTCTATTTGTAGATTGTTTATATTTCTCACTAGACTTCTGAGGTCCTTAGAGGCACAGCTAGCTTATCTTATATTGGATAGAACACAATTAGTCACCTACTAGAGGGATGTCATAGTCAACATATTTTCTGAAATGATTCAAATTTAGTCTGAACAATTACATAAAACAGGAAAATGATTATGTAAAGGACAGCAGCAGCACTACTCACTACTGACCATACACATTTATGAGGTTATCTTCAGCCTCATAGCAAAAGTCCCTTAAAGATAGAAAATATATTTCTTAGCATTGTACCTGTGCTACGAAGTGGTATCTGTACTACCCTCTTTTGTACTATGATATATGGTGGTTTGTTTGCTTTTATGTAATACTAGAAACTGTAAGACCTTCTTCCTTAGCTGCATCATGTTAACTTTTTTAAAAAAGTTCTCAAGCTACTAAGTTGCCCAAACTAGGCTAAAACGTACAATCCTCCTGCTTCAGACTCATGAAATTATAGGAATGCACCACTACATCCAGATGAAAAGAATTCTCATGTATAAAGAGAAAGATACTAGGTATGTAAACACTGGAAATAGATTGCCTAGGTCAGTGGTTTTCATGGTGCATTGTCCACAGCAACGACATCAACATCAGGTGAAACCTTGTTAGAAGTATAAATTCATAGGTCCTCACCATTCAGGTATTTCTCTTCACTCAAGAAAGAGTACTGAATTTGCTAAGTTTGTGCCACAGCATGTACATAAAAATGCAGATAGATAATTTCCAGATAGAGTTTTTCCTGGAGACTGTCTTATTTCACCAAATTGTACAAAAATCTGTTATCAGAAGAATGCCTCTGTATCCTCCCAGCTCAACCCAACCACCTGCCTGAAGCGTGGTCAATGGACAGGTACAGGCACAATGTGCAGGAAATCCAGCTGCTTCCCTCAGGTAAATTGTCCACATAAGCATGGATTCTATAAAGACGGAATCTCAGGGTGCCGTGATGGAATGAAATGTCAGTCACATACAGAGAGCACAAAGCAAAGATGTAGCCATTGCAGCTGAGTTACCTACTCTATCTGGTGCTACTTGAAGAGCCACGACTGGTAAGGTAGAAGTAATTTCTTGTCACTATTTAAGTGGTGGCGAAAGAAGTAAGCTTAATTAAAGATAAGGGTAAAATTATAGGCATCACTATAAAAAAGTTTCATCAAAGAAATGTCTATTAAATTGGGATGCAACTGCCTCCAGTCATCTGTTCAACAGTTCTACCACAAAGTACATTTTCTGCATATTCCCAAGACCTATTTGTTTCTCATTTGCCATGATGACACTGAACTTTCTTATGTAGACCAGAAGACACTGGTAAGAAAATGAGGATTTAATTCTGAATGAGACCATGCTTTATTATTCTCTTCTTTCTTGCCAGATATTATCTCTCATAGTTATTGCTATATGATTGTGTGCTTTTAATTTTGGTTAACGTTAAGCACTCTTAAGACCATTTAGAGGTGGAGAATCTTTTTTCTGCCAAGCACCATTTGAAAATTCATGACATTAGTCTTGGGTCATAAAAGATTATCAATGGAAAAGACAGCCTGTTATATTAAGTGAAACATTTCACTAACTCACCTTTAATATAATGGTTGCCTTTGAGGGGGTGGGCCAAACAGCCTATAGGTTGGACTTTCTCCATCCCTCACTTAGGCCAATATTTTCCAGAGATGTGACTATGTTCAAGTTCACAGGTGGTGGGATATTTTATTCATCTTGAGACTCATTTTGGACAGTTCATAAGCAAATTCCATAATCAATGAAAGAATGCCAAAATGCACATTGAAAGAGAACAGGAATGGTCATTCATGGGAGGCACATAGCCAGGGTGGCCCAAAAATGCAGGAAAAATTCCATAAGAGGTATAAATATACATGATAGCAGACCAAAATTTTCTGCATGAAAGGCCAAATTGAGCAGCTTAATCTATGAAATCATGTGTACCTTGGTGCAACAATTCAAATAAGCATGGGATTCCTCTGCAGTTACCTCCTGTAATAATCCTCCACCCTGTGGGTATACAGCAATAGCAAAAAGGAAAAAAAAAAAAGTAAGCCTATCAACATGGTAAAACTTACAAGCTGGCCTCAAAAAAGCAAAAATAATAATAATAATAATAATAATAATAATAATAATAATAATGTTTTTTAACCTATGTCAATAAAATAACTCAAGAAGTCTTCATGATGCTGTATATTGGAAATGCGTTTTAAATGACCAATAATTATAACACATTTCTTGGTGGGGCAGACTTCGGACATACTGCCTATCTTTATAAACATGAATGATCACCAACATATGGGTTAACCTTATAACTACAGTGATTCTGTTTATTTCCATTTCATGAAAGCCCCCAGGAACAGCTCTGGGAGAATCTGACAAATCTGAGGTACGTGGCACAATGGTAAAGGGATTCCCTCCTTCCTGGAATTATGTTTTAGTCTGTGGCCTGAGTTGTGTCATTTGTGAAACAAGGTTCAGTGTGAAGATGCACCTTGTAGGTGTGCCTTAAGCACCAGATGAGTAATAGATGAGAAAGGTGCTTTGGGAAAGCTAAAGCTCTCTATGAAAGAGTATTAGATCCATGAGAGAGTAAGACAACAAAAGAATGAAGGGCAACAACTAATACGTACGGACTGGTTGATCTCTTAGAAGTTGAGAGCAGAATAGAGGTCACCAGAGACTAGGGAGAGTAAGAGAGGATGGAGGGAAGGTGTGTATCAGAAAGTACAATGTTACTGTTTGAGAAGAGGAACAAGCTCTGTTGCTGTACAGCACAGAAGGGTGAATGCAATTAACAGTAATGTATGTCTCTCCAAACAGAAAATCTGAATGTGGTCAACATAAAAATGATAAAAGTTTAAGGTGATGGGCATTAATTACTAATTACCCTGAGCTAACCACTCTATTTGGTATATATGAACCAAACATCTCCTTATACCTCATTAATCCATACAAATATGTGTCAATCAAAAAATTTACTTTTTTGTGTTACTGGGAATCAAGCCCAGAACTTTTGACTGAGATACATCCCTAGCCATTCCCCTCCATTTTTTAGTTTTTATTTTGAAGCAGGATCTCATCAAGTTGCTAAATTTCCCAGGCTAAGCTCAAACTTCTGATCTTCCCGCCTCAGTCTCCTGAAGTGATGTGATTACAAACTGTGCTACCTGGTCCAGCTTAATTTACTTTTCAAAAAAATCTGTTGACTGAGTTCTGTAAATATTCCATTTAAGCAAAGTGATAATATCTGAGTTTCAAGTTATTTGAGAATACTACTAAGTATTCTTAAAAGCAACCTCTGAAAAAGCTGGAAAAATTTCTAATTCTATCAATGATGATTCTCCTAAGGGCAAAACATAGAAACGTGTTATTAAAAAGATGTTATTGGCCATATCTGAGGCTCCCTCACAATGCTGACCACTCTGTGTACCTAGCAACCCATGCCATGCCTTCTACAGAATTTCCTGAAAATTACATTTATAAATTATACTAGCTCTCGAGTTCTATTCCCTTTTACTCTTCAACCCCATTCCTAACAGGTACACACGCACGCACGTGTGTGTGTGTGTGTGTGTGTGTGTGTGTGTGTGTGTGTGTGTGTGTGTGTGTGTGTAGTTGGGGGCCGAGTAGAGAGATAAACGCAGAGACCAAGAAACACAAAAGCAAAGCACCATTCTAGCTAAACAGGATAAAACACCTTCCACGTGGTAGTTGCTTTTAGCTTTCTGAGTCCTCCAACCAATAAAATGTTGATGACACAGTTTCTTCCTATAATTGATACTTACTGATGGGTATTACTATAATTAACTGTATAACCATGAATCTCAAAGGATTTCATACGTCTATATAAGATCTGTGGCATATCTGTAGCTGTAGCTACGTACCAAATGTACCACTGAATATATCACCATTGTGAAATAAAGCTGTCTAAGACTAGAACTAGGTTTTTTAAAGATGCACCTTTCATAAGTGAATGGTGTTAGTTGTAAATACTGTGCTAATCTGGATCTCAGTAAATCTGTGACAGAGGCTACTGAGACTGCTACTAGTTCATGAGTTTCAATGTCTAAACAAACATAAAAAAACATATGTTAAGTAATCATAAATCTTCATCTACAAAAACAGATAAATTTGGAGTTATAAACAACATCATGTTGACATAAGAAAAGAGCAATACAATAGAACTAATAACTCAAAAGTAAATTCCATTAATTCCATTATATGCAAGAATATAATATATAACAAGATTTCTATCATCAGGAATGGGAAGTGTTTATAAAACTCTTGGGAATTACTAGCTAACTAGCTGAATGCGCTCTCTCTCTCTGTCTCTCTCGCTCGCTCTCTCTCTCTCTCTCTCCCCCTTCCTCCCCCCATGAGTGTGTATGATAATTTACTTTCTTAGCCTCTAGAGGTGACACCTTCTACGCTTACAAATTCTAATAAAAAACAGAACACATAAAAATTGAACATCATCACATGTTCTGTTTTGTTTATTAAAGCAAACAAATGACTAGCGTGTTAGTCAGCTTTGCTGATGCTGTAATGAACACCTGAGAAAAATCAACCTATTAGGAGAAAAGGTTTATTCTGGATCACAGTTTCAGAGTTTGAATCCACGCTTAATTGGCCTTTAGCCTTGTGGCCAGGAGCATGTGGTGAAGCCAAGTTGTTCACTTCATGGTACTATGAAAGCAAAGAAAGACAAACAGAGCAGGGGCAGGTCACCATACCCGCTTCCAGGACACACTCCAAGTAACCTAAGTTCTTCCTAGGATGCTCTATCTTCTAAAGTTTCCACCAATTCCCAACAGCACCATAGAACAGGCACCAAGCCTGTATCACAACATTCAAGATTCAAACAATAACAATTAATAACATTTTTTGTTAAATTTGGAAGTGTTTATGTTATGTAAAAATAAACTTTATTAATAGAAAGGAAGTATCATCCTTAAGAAGTGAACAACTCACAGACAAAAGCATTCTTGAGCCTTCTGTGAAGCTCCTTAACTTGGCCCTCTCAGCCCTCCAGGGCTTCCAGCCACCCCTCCAGCCTCTGGCCTGGAACCCTGAGCCTCCACTACACTGACCTACTTTCCTACAGCTGACCTACTTGGCAAGCTCCCTGTTCTTCCACCTTTCAGAATAGAATAGAGGTTTTTCCATCTTTCAGAATAGCTGAAGAGTCGGGAGAGTATCTCAGCGGTAGAATCCTTGCCTAGGATGTACAAGACCTTGAGTTGCATCACCCCACCACAAAAGAAATAAACAAATTCCCCCAGGATACTTGCCAAATGCCACCTCTACCACATTTGCCTGTTTAATCCTCTCCAAAGGCATTCTTTGCAATAATGGAAATGCTCCATACGAGTGCTATCTAACACGGAAGGCCCTAGTTCCAAAAGACTAGGGAGCACTTTAGATGTATCTACGGTGTGTGGCTGAGAACCTGAAGTTTTTATTTAATTTAACATTAACTGTTATATGTGGCTACAGATTACTGATTTAGACAGCACTGTCATCCTTCAGTAGCGTAATAATCTTTTCTTATTTTTCCTTATCCCTATCACTAGCCTGGTGCCAAACACATGCACAAAACAAAGTAAATATTTATCATACGAATAATTTAAGGTTATCCTTATGAGGCAAACACTATGCATGTTAAATATATTCTTTACCCAACAACATACAAAATAATATGACAACACTATGAAACAACAATGCTTATTATGCTATCTATTTTTGATTGATAAGAAAACTAGAGAACTAAGTAGCTTGTCCCAATCACATCCTCAGTGGAAGTCTATGAAATTCTAACCACAACGCCAAAAGAACATCGCTGGACACATTATAATACTCTATTCTTTGAACTGCGCTTCCAACTTCTTGTGATATGAATATGCTTTCTAACGCAGATTTCTCAATATTAATTTACCTTTATATAAGATTTTATTAGTAATATACAAAGAGAAAATGATTAAATAATAATATGAATCAATACACAATATACACTTTCCAACACAACTACCACCTATGTCAGGAAATACAATATTACCCTCCCGCACCTGCCCCCTCAAACATCCTATCACAGGTAACATTATCTTCTTTACACAAGAGATTAGGTTTTCTTGGTCTTGACCTTGATAAAAAGTGAAATCATACACTACATACCCTTTTTGGATCCAGTTCCATTCACTTACCACTTTGTGAAATGTATCCATGTCATTGTGCACACTCAGATTCAATTGACTGCTATACAGAATTCCACTGCAAGACTATACCATGGGTGGCTGATCTACTTTTTATTGAAGGACATCTGGATTGTTTCCAATTCTGGACTATTAGAAATACTATTGTCATTGACATTCTTGAATGTGTCTTTTGATGTATTTATGTGCCACATCTATTAGCTGTATTCCTAAGAATAGAGTTACTGCGTAATTAGCACATGCGAATATTCAAATTTCAACATTTCCTGTTAGTGTAGCAGTATCACTCCCATCAACAGAGTATAAGAGTTTTAATATTCTTCAATGATATTAATATTGACATTTTCATTTTTTAATTCTAGTAACCTGGGGATGTTTGACTTGGTATCTCATTATAATGTGTTACATTTTCTTGACAACTGATGAGGTTTATCACTCTTTATTGGTTGGATATTTGGATATCCTGTGCTATGAAGTGCATCTCAAGTCTCTTGCCTAGATTTCTACTGACTTGTCACTATTATTATTGCATTTGTTTTGAAGGAGTTATTTAAATATTCTAATTAAAAGATCTTTGTCCCACGCATGAATTATAAATATCTTTGCTAAATATGTGGCTTACCATTTCATAGTCAAAAGTTTTTCTTGGTAAACAGAATCCCTCATTTCACTGAAATCCAAAAATTTCTGAAGTAATGCCAAATTTTCTGATAAGTCTGATGGTTTTAAGGTTTTTGTATCACACAATGAAATATATCAATATTTAAATAGTCTGCACAAATCAGTAAGTAACACGGTCTCAAGTGAATAATTCATAGTGATACAAAATTATGAACGACAACAAAATAATTCAAAGTAAAAAGTAGAGTAGTGAATTTTAATGCACTATAGTACTAAAAGTTTATTGACAGGGTTTTAGATTCTTCTTTGTAACTAAGACTTCTTTTGAGATTTAAGAAAACGCTACCTATCAAGTTTGGTGTATCAAAGAATATCGACAATTATTGAAAAGGCAATTAAATTGTCCCATCTTTTCTAACATATATATATATATATATATATATATATATTTGTAGGGACTTTCTCCATATACTTACATAAAAACAGATACATTGTCTTCTATTTATATCTTCAGTAAGTCAGATTGTAGTAAATGTGAAAAGAGAAAATAGCAACATTTTTATGTTTTCATTTAGAAAATATAGTAATAAAAAATAACATAAGCATGGCTTAGCTATTATGTTAAGACTGCATTCATGTAGTATATGCTCATAAATATTTTTGAAATTTCTAAGTTAATTTCCATAGTATTTATTTGTCTTAGCTACATTTTCATTGCTGAGAAAGAACACCCAACATCCACAATTTAAGGAAGGAAAGATTGATTTTTAACTCACAGTTTTAGAAGGTCACAGTCCATACATGGGTAACTGGTAACAGTGACAGTACACGGTGGTGGCTTAGCTGTTCACAGCAAGGCAGATGGAAGCCAAATGAGGAAGGAAAGGCAGAACTAGCATATATCCTCCAAGGTAATGTCCCAGTGGACCACCCCTTTTGGGTCCAGCCTCAGGGTCCCACCCTACCAGGTCACATGCTCAGTAATGTGCCACACAACCATAGGCACACCTCTAATTCACCACATGCCTGTAACCTATAAACTACCATAGGTCTGCCTTCCACCATGTATCTATAATCCACACCTCCCAAATAGACACCACCTTTTAACAGTACATAGAATCCATAGGTAAATTCACAACATTCAAATATATAAGGTTTTTGGGAAGACATTCTAGATCCAACCCCTGACTATAACAGTGGACACTACAGTGAATATCATATATCTTCCACATAAACAAAATCTCCTTAAAATTCTCAAAAATCTTTTAAAGTATAGGACACCTAAGGTCAATAAAGTGGAGAATTGCCGATACAGCATTCTATCAATTACTGAAAGAGAGGTGTTAAAATCTTCAGCTATGAATATAGATTTGGTGATTTCTTCTTTTAAGTTCTGTTTTAGAGTTACGTATTGGTTGCCCATATATTTAGAATAGTAATCATTCTTTCTTTAACAATTCAAAGCCTACTGAGGAGATAACAGGATGCTACACGAGCTTGCTTTCAGTTGACGTTTTCGTGGTATGTTTTTAGCCATTATCTGCCCACACATTACTTTCCTTTTATTTAACCCTCATTCCCTCCACCTCACTTCCTGGGCATTACGTATGCTTACGTTCAATTTCTTTACCAGGTTCCATATATTGCTTATGCTCCTTTCTGTTTAGAATTTTTTTCCAGTTCTTTTTCATGTTCATGTTTTAGCCTGAACTTTAATCTGTCCACTAGTTCATTATTTCTCTCTTCAGCTGCATCAAATCTGTACTTAAACACAATATTGAGTTCTTAATTTCAATTGATTTTTTTAGAACGAGGTTTTTTTGTACTTTGTCAGTTTTTAGTTATAGTCTCCTAAATTGTGGTTCTGATTCCTCACTCCATCCTATTCAATTGCCTAATTGTAAAATCTGGGTATGCATGTATAGTAGCACAAATAACCAAAGCTAAAGTGTGGCAGATACCAAACATCCATCAGCAGACCAATGGATACAAAACATGTGGTATACGCACACAATGGAGTACTACTCTTCCATAAAGACACAGACGTGAGGCTTTTATAAGTAAATAGACACAACTTAAGACCGACATAGTTAGTGAAGTGAGTCAAATGCAGATTAAATATAGCATGATTTCTCTAATATGGAAAAACCCAGAATCCAGGTATCTTATAGAACCGCATGGTGATCACACATAGGAGACTGGGGCAAGGGCCAAAAATGGGGAGGGGAAGGGATTGTAATGTTGACATGACACCTTTGTGTACAAAATATTCAAATTCATTGTCGTCGTTATGTGTTGCACATATGTATTAATAAAAGTGAAGAGGAATTCTAGCCAAATAAAAAAAATATAAAATGAACCCTGTGTATGATCATTCTAATAACAGAGTAACCCAATAGTGGGTCTGTCTGTTTTGCCTAGTTTGTCTCTTAGTTTCGGTCATTTCTTGTGCTTTTCATCCCAATTATTTGCTGAAAGCTAGAAATTATTAACAAAAAAAGGTATTAACGATAATTTGGGATCTGAGGAATGTAGTTTTTCTACGGAAAAAAAAAATTGGTTTTTCTTCCGCCAGGCACCTAGGAAAGGGACGATTGCCTTCATTTCCTAAGGAATTGTGGTAGGCTTCTGCTTTAATGAAGGCTGGCCTATATTCTGCCTGCTCACATTTTCAGAGCATAAATCTCTAGGCATCCCAAGTGAGAGCACAGTACACCTGCTAACCCACCGACTTTGGCGGGCTCTAAACTGTACTCTTAGGCTGTGATAGATATGAGCCTTCGGGGAATTTTATTCAGATTGAACAGCGTACAGCTACACAGGAGAACAGAGTTGCTAAGTGTCAGGGTGCTACCTCCCGCCCCCCGGTCTTGGTTCTTTGAGCCTGTGCTGCACTGTTATGGTACCTTCAAACATAGCTTTGTTTTTTAAAATTATATTAAGGAGACAACTGCAAAAAATTCGCCAATTTAAGGCAACAAATTCAGTCGCATTTAGGGCATCCACATTGCAATGATCACCTATATGGAGATGCAAGACATTTTCCTCACCTCTAACTAAAATTGAATATCCATAAAGTAGCTTTGTCTATCCTTTTGTTTATCCAACTAAAGATATCAAATTTCCATCAACCTTACCTCTATACTGTAAAAACGACTGCAGTAGAATTAAGGACACAGACTATCAAAAATTAGCATCTGATAGAAAATAAATAGTTTTAATGCCAGGAACAGCAGTTGTGCAGAAGCAATTCAGACCCCCAGGCCAACAGAAAAACTTCAGATTAAGAACTATGAAAACTAAATGTAAGATATAAGACATAAAATTTAAGAGGATGAAACAGAAATACAAAAATAGACTTGCCCAACAAAGAAGAGAGAGATGGTTATGGGGTTATATACCAGAACACTTTGATTCACTCATGAAAGTCTAATAATAGGAAGTAGAATGAAGAAATTACAAGTGTAAAAATCTGATTTCACAGTTTATCTTCTTATTATATACTTATGTGATCAAAAAAAGTGTGGAGGGTTTATTTGAAAAGCACAGTATTCAATTTTGTTCACTTTTATGGAATCTCATTTTAATGTAAACAAAATTATCTCATATGCCTTTCAGCATCTTAAACTGAAAGTCTCAGTAAAATTTCAAAGAATTTAACTCACTGGTTTGATAAAAATGATTGGTATCACTAAGTGAAAATTTTAAATTTTTTTTGGCTTTCTGTGCCTTGACTTCTCCAGCAATAAAATCCTTTCAGTTTCCTGAGCTAACATCTCCACATACAGTGTCTCAACAAGTCATATAGCTGTGTATCAGTTGAGCAACAGTAAAAAGAGGCAGTTGTTTTTAATATCAAACTTAAATTGTTTTTCTTCCTTCAACCTACATTTAAAAACATCTAAGCTTCTTTGTGGTATAACCACTACAGATTTTCAAAAGAGCAAGAAAACATTCTTATTTCAATTAACATCATAATAAGCAGAATGATAGAACTTTCTTCTTGTAGAAAAGTTCTTAAGGGAAATAAGAATATAATTTTAAAGAAGTCCATCACATTTAATAAACATTAATTTCCATGTTCTCAGGGGCATGTGTGAACAAGAAGCTGGAGCTGGATTAGAGAAGCAGCCTTCCTGCTGGGAATGCATGATTTTTAAATAAAAAAGAAAGGTATGGCTAAGAGCTTACAAATCTCCCAGAATCAACCTTCCCTTAAAGAAGAAGGTGTCAGGAGGCTGAGATGAGAGTATCGCTGTGTGCTTGAGGCCAGCCTGGGCTATCTGGGGAGTTTGGGGCCAGCCTGGACCACAGAATGAGACTCTCAAAAAACAAGAAGGAAGGAAGGAAGGAAGGAAGGAAGGAAGGAAGGAAGGAAGGAAGGAAGGAAGGAAGGAAGGAAGGAGGGAGGGAGGGAGGGAGGGAGGGAGGGAGGGAGGGAAGGAAGGAAAAAAGAAAGGAGTGACAAAAAAGACAGATAGATGGATAGATGCTCTTGCCAAAGGGACTCCGTTTCCTTCTCACCTATCCATATTCCAGGCTTCCGCCCCAGAGGTCAGCTGACCACCATGTCTTGGACCCACTGTTTACAGGAGCCACACCTTTGACACTCATCACAAACCACCTTCCTACAGCTATCAAGCAGAAGCTGCTCCCCACTTCAGTCACTCCAGGCTGAGTTCCCAGGGCACAAAGAGCCACCTGCATTGCCCTAAAACAACTGGAAACCTCAGCTTGGTGCTGTGATCAGGCAGCAGTCTGAGAGAGCTAGGGAATCATCAGGCTGGTTGAAGCACCTTCCTCTCCCTGGGCATGGCTGTCTCTTCAGTCAAACCTATAAGAATCTGCTCCCCTGATTCTCTGGCAAGCTCTTCCCTTGAGTTCCAAGATTATTTTCTATGGCTTTACTTTGTAACATTCAGAATGTGTGGATATGGATATGGATATGGATATGGAGGTCCCATTTTCCTCTGCTACCCTAACAACTTCCCTCAATGGTGTGAAAGTACATTACACACAGAAAGTCAATTAAATTATTTAGCACAAAGGAACAAACAAGAAATGCAAGTGGCTACTACCACTTAAAAAATTAACAGATAGGCACCCTGTTTCCTTCTTCCCCTCCATTCTCCTGTATGGCACAAGACCTCATTAAGGTGGTCTGCTACTCTACACTACCTCCTCAGGATCAATATCCCAGAATATAGCAGAAACAACCAAGGGGTTATTGGTCTTCAGGTTTCCAGAGCCTCAAAGGACACCAGAGAACATCCAAGGGGAAAAGCTGGCTCATCATGCCCCACACATTCTATCCACGGGCAGTGGAAAACAGGACAGATTCATGGTACCAAGAGCAAAAGGAGAAGGCAGGAGTGAAAAGCTGCCAGTTCCCCAGAAAGGTAGTCTGTTCGCCTCCCCAGGGCTACACCAGGCACGCTGCACCCCCGCCAATGAGCTCAGCAAAAGGATCACACGTGAGAGGGAGAAGCCGCCACTGCCACTTTCTGAGCTGCAAGCCTCCCATAACCTGGAGACTCCTAGAGGTAACAAGAGAGACTGGAGGCCCTGACAAAGTGGGTCAGGATGAAAGAACTTGTTTTAACTGGAAGTAAACCATATAGCTAAGGGAAACCTGTCTAGGCTGGGGACAAAGGAAGGTAGAAGGTGGCCCTGACCCACATAACCTCATCTCCAGACCAGCAGGAGGGGGGCCATTCTCTCCTGTTAGAGGCCCAGGACCGGCTCTCAGCTCAGGTTTCCTTCTACTCAAAATCCCAATTTTCACCTGCACTAAGACCTTTACCGGAAATCACGTGATCGGGTTTCAAAATACCCGCCATGCAAATTTCGTAACTTCCAGACCTCAAACTTCCTCCAATCAGAGAACCACCCACCCCCTGGCTGACTCTCCTCCCTCCAACTGCTTATGAGCCCGGCCTCCCGGGGACAATGAACTAGCTGTTACACTGATTCAGTCCCCCAGGTTCTTCCTCACATTCACAGCCACTGGAGAGCCTATTCCCTCTGCTTGCATGACACCCGCTAACTTACTAATACCACATAACAACGCAAGCATCACAGCAATAAACAAAGTCCCTCATGTGCCATAAGAAACATGGTGAGAAGTGATTTCAAGTTGGACTGCTTCTCTTTACTTCTCTAATACAAAATCAGGCCTCAAGAAACAAGTCTGGCTTTAAGGCACTGCCCTGAAGAAATGCAAATACAATCAAAAGAACTTTAACTCAGGCTTAGCATCCAGCTGTTCTGAATATTACAAGGTCAGGCCATCCCAGAACAGTCCATGGGATTTAAGGAGAGGGCCTGCCAGAAGCACCATAAGCATCCAAGCACCAAATCATAAGAAACAGCATGTGATGTTTACTGCTGCCGGGAGAATCACTTATACAATTCCATGAACATATTCAAGAGGACTTGTCTATGATATTTTAAAACCAAAATGAACAAACAAACAAAAAAATGTGTTGAGCCAGACATGATAATGCACACCCATAATCCAGCTACTAAGGAAACTGAGGTAGAAGCATCTCAAGTTTAAGGCCAGTCTGGAAAACATAGTGAGACCTGTACCAAAATAAATTTTTAATAAAAGAAGCTAGGGATATAACTCAGGCATAGAACATGTTAGAAGCCCTGGGTTCAATCTTTAGTACCCTCTCCAACAGAGAGAGAGAGAGAGAGAGAGAGAGAGAGAGAGAGAGAGAGAGACAGAGACAGAGACAGAGACAGAGACAGAGACAGAGATAGAAAGACAGAGAGACAGAGAGGCAATTGGAATATTACAACCACTCTCCAAAACTGTTTGACAGTATCTTCCAAAACTAAACCTATGTATACTCTATGGCCCAGCAAGTTCTCTCTTAGTGAAAGAGATAAATAAGTACTATGGTCATCAAAAAATGTGGGAGAAGATGTAAGTGTTACTTAGAATAACCAAGATGAGTAATTAGCTCTGGGTTACTCATAGAATAGACTACTTCACAGCAGTGATGAAAGGAACCACATGTCATATTCTGCAGATACAATGTGTAGCAAAAGGAGCCAGACACTTAAGAGCACATGCTATATGTCCATCTGTACAAAGCTTAGGTACAGGCAAGGCACCTCCACAGTGATAGAATTATGTCACTGAAGGGTGTGGAGAGGGCAGGCAGGTATAGGAAGCCGGATGCAGGGCTATAAATGGCCTGTATCCTGACATGGTTGGGGGCTATACAGGTTTATAAGTACATAAAAATTCACTGGGCTACATACTTAAATATGAGTCCTTATTCATATATTTATTATAACTCAATATAAAAGCAAAATTTAAACAAAGCAAATCACACACAACATATTTGCCACACAAAGAGCCTGCTGTTCCCAGAAGTAAGTAATACCTGTGTCCTTAGAGGATTACAGTGAGTCCAAAGGGGCTCTTTTCTCTATATGTATGACTTGGGTAACATACACAAGAACATTAACATATAAAACATGCAATGAGTACACAAGTAGGAGTGAGACACATATTAAAATACCATGTAATACAAAGGATCTGTGAAATAAATCTTAATAATATCACCATTAGGTATAAACATCAGGATAAGCTTATGTTATACTATGCAACTAACAAATTGATTATAATCACATACAACAGATTTATTTCAACTCCTGGCCAAAAGAAAAAAACTTCACTAAATTATGGTATTTGATAGAAGACTGAAGACTCATTTTGTTAACTCTGCTCCTTGGAAGTGTCTTCATTAATACAAAATGTACACATATAAATGCCTTCAACTTGCAGTGCATTCAAGTTTTATATTAATAGGTTCCCATTAGTCCAAATGACATGTCACATCCATTCATGAAATTAAGAAGCCACAAGTCAGATCCTCCAAGAGAATACCCACAGAAGCTGCCACTCACAGAATGACAACCAGGACTTTCTAAAAGTAGTCTCCCTTGAGAAGAAACAAAGAGAAAGTAAGGGGAAAGTAAGGTGTTATAATTAAAATCTAAAATGTCCTCCAAAAGTCTCATATTTTTGAAAAGTGACTGAATAGTGATTACTCTGCCACAGATTCATCCATTGGTAAGTTCAGTAGCTGAATATGCAAGAGGTGGGGCCTGGAAGGGACAGGCCACTAGGGTCCTGACTTAGAAGGATGTATTCTTGTTCCTGGCTCGCTCCTTTCTCTCTGCTTCCCAGCCACCATGTGGTATACAGCTTTCCTCCACCAAGCCATTCTGCCATGTGTTTCCTGCTTTGGAGCCAAAAACTGAATCCACTGAAACTGTGAGTCAAACTTCTTTAAGTTGAAGGTGCCAAGTATTTCATCCCAGCAATGACAAATCTGACAAATAAAGTTTTTAGAATGGACCAATGTATGACCTTAACTAAATGATTTCCTTCCCTGGGCTTCTGTTTTCTCATTTGTTAAATGGTATGAAACCATATATATCTTTGCAGGGATTCTGCAAAGTTAAGCCCAAAGAAGGCAGGCATTATTTTTGTACTGTTTCATCACTGCTCAACCCAATCACAAAGAAAGCAAATCATAATTATATTTTTTTATTTATTCTTTATTTTTTAATAATTTTATTGTGGTAAAAATAATCACATGACATAAAATTTAATATGCTTTATAGATACCTGAATTCCAAATTCTGTAACACATTAGAACCATAGGGTTTGGAAAATTAGTGAGCATCTATATCCACCCCTTTTTCAGAGGTTAACCCCTTTTGACCACTATCTCTCTTTTATACTATATGTTTTGATGGTTATTTTTAATGTGTCAGTTTGGCCAGGATATAGTATCCATATAACAGCAAGAAGTTAGTCATGAAGTGGAGTTTTATTTTAAATTTGGTTAATATTTGCAATAAATCAACTTTAAGTAAACATAATGTATCCAGAACAGCACCAAGTTCACAGTAATCACACAATTTAAACAGAGAGCCTCACCTTTCTTCCCCTTTACATTCACAAAAAGTATGCCTTTTATTCTGGGTATACTGTGTGTCTCATATTTTTAGTCATTATTTAAACTTATTTAAACTATTTATGGGAAGTCAAACTTAGTACGAACAGGTTTATCTTATTTTAAGGCCTAGAAGCACCCTGAGAAAAGAAATGAAATTCCTAATATACATGGGGGAAACCAGCACTGTTAGCTCTTACTTGTCACAATATGTCACAAAATCTCAGTGACTTTCATAGTAGTTTTCTCATCTTTGAGTCACAACATCCAACATCCACAACTGAAAGAAACAGAAGTTTTGCCTCATTGTTTGGGGAATTCAGTTCATAGCTCTCAGGCTCCATAGGTAGAAAAACTATAGTAGAAGGGTATGACAGAGCAAAGATGATGGCACAATAAAAGGACGGTGCCTGAGAGGAAGAGGCAAGGGACAGTGTATAATATCCACAGTGACATCTCCATAGCCAACATACATATATCCAGGAGCATGCTTTACTTCTCTGCTGGGCATTACTTAAATTTAAAAAACATAATTACATTTACTTAAGACACATTCCAGTATTAAAAAGCAAACAACCAAAAACTGCGTAATTGCATTTCTATCAATGTAATAAAACCACAGCATATGGTCACAGCAAAAGTCATAGAGGAACACAAACAAGCACCAGGCCCTAGGCAGAGTGTACAGCTCTATAACAGCGTATGGGAACTTGAGTCCAAGTACTCCATCTACCACAGAAAACATGTCCAGTCAAAAACCAAGATTCAGGCCCATCTGATTCCAGGCCTCTCTTCTTGACTATTCTTTTCAGCCATCTTCGATCCATCAGGTACAATACCTTCAATGCCCCTGCTTGCAACGATCCTACCGGCAATAGTATCCTGTGGTTACTAACAAGGACATTCGCCCCTGGATGTGCTGAGACCATTACTGTCCACTATTAACTCTATTAGACAAAACAATAATAACAACAACAACAACAAGACATAGTATTCCTGCTTTTACCTAGACAGGAGAAATTTCAAGGAAAAGTAGATGCAGGAATAACAAAACAAAGCAAATACAATACTCAAAAATCGCTGATTAAACTAAACTAAAAATCACTGATCTTATGAAAACCTTCTCTCAGTGCTTGAAGAGCCAAACAGACCTTAGGAACATGTGAGATCTTTACACAGGAGTTGCTCTTTCCTTTACTTTGAGTTCTCTACATTTTGACTTTACCTTTGATTCACCTTTGATTTGATTCACACAAAAACAAGAGGCCAGCCATTTTAAATCTGGACTCAGAAGTGCTGTGATCCACCTGCCCCAATTCCCAGCCCCAGAGAAGAAAAAAGCAGGCATGGATCACTGTTCATTACATATTCTCCCTGTCCACAAGCCAACTCAGTGACAAGCAACCCATAAGATCTACCACTAATTTCCCACAAAATTTCTCATTCTACCCTCAGGAAGAATGGTAAGATTACTCATGAACAATTCTGCATGGATAATCCCACTTCTAGTAGATGAAACATTGACATTCTCCTCATAGGCAATCTTGTAAGTAGCAGATAATTTCAATTATGAATATATTCCATATTAACTACTTGAGATAAAAGTTCTTCTGAAGAAGGAAAAATGGAAGACCCACAGCCAATAAACATCTTTGTTTTCTTGAAACATTCTTACATAAAAGAAAATCAAGACTAAATCAGACCTTTAGAATTAATCCCTGTTCCATTTAAGATTACAGCCACTCTTTTCCTTTCCCCTCCCACCCCATGCTCCAGCCTCCTACCCTTGCTGTTTCTGCATCCACCTGCTCAATCATTCTGTCCACATCTCAAGTGTTTTCTTCACAGAACACTTGTCAAACCCTTAACCCTACTCCTTACATGTACACAACAGCTCCATGGGACTTATACAGGACATAACATAACTGTCCCCAGATGCTCAGCTCCCAGAAGGGCAGTGACTCCTTCCTGGACCACCCAGGCCAGCCAAATGGCCAGAACATAGGAGGCACCAAGAGGATGCTGAGAAGGCTTTCTAGGTACTAATTAATCTCGGCTTCCAGATTCATTTCCTACTAAACATTCATACTTATTTCCCTCATACACACTCATTTTACCAAACTTTGTCACCACTCTCTGAATGTACTACGGTCTTCCTCCCTCAACATCTGTGCCCAGCCAGGTTCTTACCTTTTCAAGACATTCTACCATTTTTTTTAGTACTGAAAACCAATATTACAGACCATTCTCAGCCATTCTCAAATTTTTTACACTGAAATACTATACTTTGTTTGGAAATGATCCCTGGTTCTCTGTATGTCTGCCTCTTCCATGATAAAGAACTTAAAAGTAGAGTCTTTATTGATTTATCTTTATATGTTTCTGGTGCATAAGACAATTTTAAAGACAAGAATAAATTTTAAAGTATTAAATGAAGTCTTACAGGCTGCTGCAAATTCATCAACTGTGCTTCTGCTTACATCATTCAAAAAATAAATTTATTCTGCACATGCTGTACATTTAAAAAGAAGAAAATGTAATTTAGCACATTTATAGTGACTATAGCACCTGCTTAGATCCTACAAGTGTAACAAAATCTTGATTTTGGGCTACCTTTTTGCACCAACACCCTAAGAAAACCAGAGTCTAATGAACTCAGAAAGACTGGAATCCCATTTATACCTGCATTGTTAAAAAAAATTCCTGAAATATACACCAAAATAAAACTTCCATTGTCTTCCAAATAACACTGTAGCAATACTTGTTGTTTCAGAAATTAACCACCTTCATAGATACAAAATTTTACATCAAATTATATTTTACATAGGAAACTTTACTACTTTTGTATATTTTTAGAAAAATACTGTGTGAAGATACAAAAGACAAAAATCTCAGATACTGAAAACATAACTGAAAAAGTCCTCTTATTTGAGAGGATAATTCAAATACATAATTCAGTACTAATATTTAAGTTATTTTTTTTAATGTTAGAGACAGAAACCAGAGTTAGACAATAAAATGGCTGGCTGTTTTCTTCCACATACTATCCATGACTAAGTTTATGTGATTAAAACGTGAAGGGGAATTTACCTCATTAAAATTAAGTACAAGTTGTCTTATTTGATTAGCTCTCTCCTTCACACCCTGGGCCCCATAACTAAATGCCCTAGTGCTATCTAGCTCTCATACACAGCTGTCATCTTAATAGAAATAGACTTCAATAAATTCAGCAAATTTCTTCCCACCACCAATTGTTAAACCATGTCAATCTCATTTCACAAGCAGAAAAGCTATTATAAACTAGCTGGCATTTTAATTTCCCTAAGTGATTTTAATTGATTTTTTTACTCATTTGGTATTAACATCATCTTCTCTAAATAACAAAACAAAACAAAATTAACCGTCATAAAACGCGCACTATTTAAAGTCCATACTTTTTAGAAATATATTAGATGGGGATTTGTGTCTTCTCTAGCTGGCCTCCAACGCAACTGTTAGGAAGAACATTTTAATGAGAAGCTGAGAAAAAGTCTTACCCTTAGGACTGGAGAAGGAAAGGAGGGTGTTAAAAATCGTGGGGGGCAGCAGCCAAAGCAAGCCAGTGCTGACTCAGAGGAGCCAATGAGGCAGCGAGCTAAATCTGAGCCCACACTTTTACAGAGTACTCAACGCCCTACAGGCAGGTAACAATGCCAAGGTAGTTTTACCTCTAAGAATTTATGTGAACTTCCACAGGTACTTTTTCATTGCTGGGACAGAATACCTGACAGCCACAACCCAATGAAGGTAAGATTTATTTTAGCTCACAGTTTCAGGGCACAGTCCATATACGGTGGCCAGCAAGGGAGAACATCACGGGGGGTGGGGGGCCACACAGCAGACAGCAGGAATGTTCTACATGGAAAGCAGACAGAAGCCAAGTCAGAATGGAAGGGGTGAAGCTACCTTTCAGATCCTGCACGACTCAGCTGTCCCTCTGGGTCAAGCCCCAAGCATCTGCCCCTTTCAGCCAGGCCCTACCTCCCAACAGCATCCAAATACATGAGGCTTTTGTGGGCCTTCCACATCCAAACCAGAACACTTTCCTTTCCTTTCCTTTCCTTTCCATTTCTCTTTCCTTTTCTCTTCTTTCTCTCCTTTTCCTTTCTTAGAGATTATGTTACTGTGATACAGCTCCATTTTATTGTAATAGAACTAATAAAGTTTCATAATAATAAAAAACAAACACTTCAGAAAAGAAGAACTGTTACTCGATTTAAGCACGATTCTGCTCTGAATGCTTTTCAGGTATCAATCCACTTAGTACTCACCATGTACCCCACACAGAATTGTACATAAGAAAACTGATGCTCCAGATCAGAGCTAACTAACTTGAGGCCTGAAATTTATGAACAATATAGCCAGGATACAAAGCCCCCTCGTGCACCCGGACTTGGGTCCTTAACTGTGGGGTAGAGTTTCTCCAAAAACATCCTCAGTGAGGGAAGAACACGACCCACATATAGAGATATGAGAGCCAACAGATCGCAGTTAGAATTTTTGAAACTTAATATTATTTAACATTTAAAATTAAAGTAATAATTACTAATAATTAAAGTAATATTTTGTGGAAAAAACAACCAAATGTTCGTTTAAAATACTTAAATCGACTGTCTTCACACATATACAATAGTGTTAACCACATTTCTTCATATCAAAAAATAGTAGTTGACATAAAACAGAAGATATAGTTTAACTAGAAATTCGTTCATTAATTGTTCAATCATTAAAAACAGTACAACAAAAGGTCAAACTCTTCTCTCTCTTTTTTTTAAGACTGGGTTTCGCTCTGTAGCTCAGGCTGGTCCTGAACTCACTGTGTAACCCAAGTCAACCTTGGACTAAGGGCAATCCCCCTGCCTCAGCCTCCTGAGTTCTGGGATTATTTATGTGGTTCTGGGGAATCAAACCCAGGGACTAGTGCTTAACCACTGTGCCATACCTCCAGCCCGGTCAAACTCTTCTTAAGACAACTTCAATTCCATTGATTCTTGTGCAGTAGGAAGGGTTCACAGCTTTTTATGTCAGTATTACTAAGCACAAAACTTCAATTCTGGGGGGAAAATGCAAAACTGAACTCATCTAAAACTGCTTTTCACGATCCAAAACACCTCCAAGGCTAATAGCCATCTCTCTTTCCAATGACCTCATAGGAAGAGGAGGAATATATGATTTCTTTTGCAATTCCACATAAAGTGGAATCAGTTTTCATAATGAAATGCATTGTGCCTGACAAGACAAATTTGATGCTGGTTTATCTTTTGGAACAGAAGGCAATGTGCCTGCATTTTAAAGGAAAAAAAAAAAATCCATGCACTATAGATCTCATCAGTTCCTCTACTAATATTCACTAATCTTTTAGTAATTTCCAGTTTTCCCTTCCCTGTCAGCATCCAAAGCACAGGAATTACTTCTAGATAATCCAAAGATAATTCCTGAGCACGGCTTTCAGTGATTGAAATTGCAAGGCCAGATGGCCACAACCCCTCCTCTCTGCCCACAAGCCAGAACTAGCACTGAGAAGAAAGAATAGAGCCAACTCAGCCCATTATCCCCCCACAGAGGGGTGGCAGCCGCTCCCTCCCTTAATTTCCTGTACTGCACTCAGACTTTAATTGAATGACATGACTTCACACCAGCAAAATAAATTCAGTCCACTAAAATTCTGACATTCGCCAGACTGATGAGAGAACTGTATGTCTGTATGCAAGGAAGGAAAACAGAGGGTCAACACTCAAATCTTTAAAAAAGAAGGTAAATATATATCCATAAAGAAAGTAAAAGCTGAGCAATACACATATACACATATATATTTAATATATACATATATGTTATATATATACTTACATATATGTATACATACAGACACACATATACACTCACTTGATTTCTCTGACTTCTCCATGCTGAGCACAACATTGAAATAAAGCAAGAATCAATCAAAAGAGAACGCTGCAAAATGTGAAAGGAAGCTGAAATCTTCAAGGAGCCTAGGCCTAGATGAGAGACAGAGTGCCTTAGGATCCTCCATCTAAAAGCAGGAAGCAATGCAGACTCAGCACTTCCACATTCTCAACCCAAGAGCAGAAGGCCAGGCAGCTCATTCCTCCTCTGAATCAAATGGGATTTCTTCAAACACCAAAGGATGTGCTTTGTATACGGTTCAACTATGTCCCTCTATGTTTCATGTGTTTTGAGACTTTGCCTAAGGATGGCACTACTGAGAAGTGGTATGGAACCTCTAGGAGATGAAACTTAGTGGAAGATCCCTAGGTCATTGGAGATGCGCTCTCAGAAGGTAGTTCTCATGTGACTCCTAAATTCTGACAAGAAAGTTAGTTTAAAAGCAGCAAGCCTTAACCCACTGATCTCCGTCTCCTTCCTGAGTTGGAATATAATCTGCTTGCTCTTAAAAGCACTCCAAGTCAAGAGGAAGCCCTCAGCAAGACCGCACTTTCCAATTGAAATATAAGAATCGTAAGCTAAATAAATCTTCTCATCCTAAATAGTCTGTTAAGAATTTTTTACAATAATAAAAAAAAAACACAAAACAAAACAAAAAATGAACATATCAGATAAGCCAGAAGGATTGATGAGGAGTCCTGCTGTTCACAAGTGTTCATACAAAGTGTTCTGCTTCCAATTGAGCAAAAATACTAACCTTTCCTGAGAATCTGAGTGGGAAGCACAGAAGAGATAGCTCCAAAAGCGGAATACTACTACCAAACCAACAAAAGAATACCTAAGAAGAAGTCCCTCATCCCTCGAGGCACCTGAGAGGGCAACAGTACAGGAAAACTCCTACAGAGAGTTCCATTCTGAAAAGTGTTCTACGTAGTGTTCCTGAATCCCTCAAGCCTTAGAGCAAATCAATGAAATCTCAACAACAAATAGAAGACAAACTGCAAAATAAATGAACAAACCTTCAGATACCTGTCCAACTATGATCCAGGGTTCAATACACATCTCTTTAGAGTTTCAGAAGGAGAAGCTGGACTAAAAGAGTATTTTTAAGGAATATCTACTAATTCCACAAATGTCTGAAAAATAAGATACTGAAGAATGATCAAATGGGTCAATGAACAAATCTTGAAGGGAAAATTAAAATTTTCCTTAAGGAATTAAAATGGAAGCACAATATACCAAAACTTACGGGATCCAACAAAAGCAGCAGTAAGAGGAAAATTTATAGTAAGAAATGCTTACATCAAAAAAGTACAAAGAAACCCAGAGTACAGAATGCTATAGAACAAAATGGGTATGATACTGAAAGCAAGAGAAGGGAAAGGGACTGTAACATTGACATGATATATACGTACACAAAATACTCAAGCTCAATGTAACCATCATGTATCACATATATACGTAAATGGGGTGGAAGTACAAAGATTTCAAATAAGCCAAAGGAAGCAAAACAAACTCCAAAAGCAAACCAAACTAAAAATCAGTATAAGGAAAGAAATAAAACAAAAATCAGAGCACAAATAAACAAAACAGAGACAAAGAAAGAACAACAAGAGAGCTCATCCTTTAAAAAAGTGAAAAACAGACAATTCTTCAGTTAGACTAAGAAAAATTAAAGAAGATTCAAACAAATAAGAGATTTAAAATTTAAAGGGAAACATTATAACTGATATCACAGAAATACAAAAAATCAGAAGAAACTATTAGCAATGATACATCAATAAATTGAAATACCTATTAAAATAGATGAATTTCTGGACACGATCCATCAAAATTAAATCAAGGAGAAAAAAATCCGAGAAGATCAATAATAAGTAATGAAACTGAAAATTCTTACTTCATAGACAAGTTAGGGACCTGATCCCTTTACTGCTGAATTCCATCAAACATTTTTTTAATCTGTTCAGATTATTCCCACAAACTGAAAAGGAGGAAACTCTTCCAAACTCATTCTATTTTTACTCAGATGTCAAAGCCAAATAAGGACATAAAAAAGTAAACAAAAGAAAGAGAAAAAACTACTAGTCAATCTCCCCCACGAACATACATGCAAAAATTCTCAGCAAAATACTAGCAAACTGAATCTAACAAGCCATCAAAAAGATTGCATAGTACAAAGCTATCTATACTAACCAAACCACCATAATTCAGACATAAAACACACATATAGAAAGACATGCATAAACCACAAACCCAAAAATAAATCCATACATTTATAGTTAACTGATTTTTCACAAAGGCATCAAGAATTAAAGCCATAATAATTCCTTCCAAAAATTGGTGCAGAGAAGACTGGACACCCATTGTTACGGTTTAGGTCTGAAATACCTTCCAAAAGGTTTGCTGCTCCTAAGTGCGGATTTTAGAAAGCGACTGAGTCACAGGAGTGCTAAAATGTAGATTTGTCTACTGGAGATCACAGCTGAATGTACATGTTAGAAGGTGGGGCCCGAGTGTAGGAAGTGGTTCACCTGGATATGACCTGAATGGGTGTATCCAATCCCCAGGCCCCTCCTTCCTCTCTCTTTATGTGTTGGCTCCATGGCTGCCATTGGTTAAGTAAATTTCCTTCACCATACTCTTCCACTATGCCACTTCTGCCTTGGCACCAGGTAATTACGGACTAAAACTTCCGCCCACATAAGGAAAGACAAACATTTTTCTCTTTAAGTTGCACATATGAGATACAGTGTCACAGCAATGGAAAATACTTCCACAAGTTAAAGAAACTAGATCTCCATTTCTGCCCATATGTGAAGTGAACCCAAAATGCATGAATGTCTTATATGTATGACCTAAAACCAGGGCACCAGAAGAATGCATGAGGGAAATATTTCAGGACAGTGGCATGGACAAAGATTCTTAGACATTAAAAGCACCAACAAAAGCAAAAATATACAAATGGAGATATATCAAAGTAAGAAGCATCTACACACAAAAAAAATCAATATGGTGAAGAAACAACCTGCAAAACTGGGAAAAAAATCCCTGAAAAAAATGAATTCAGCAAAGCCAAAGGACCTAAGATTAATATACTAGTATAAATCACACATAGGGATTAAACTTTTTAAAATGTTACTATATAAAATGTTTAAGCTCTCTGGAAAAAATGAAATACATAACTGAGTACTTAATAAAATAAAATTGTATAGGGTTTTTCTGTTGAAAGCTAAAAAAATACTGATGAAAAGAAACCTCAAAGGAGACCCAAATAAATGGGAGACATACCATTTTTATGAATTAGAAGATTCAACATGGTAAAATGTCAGTTCTCCCCAAATTGTTCTAATACAACCATCATTAAAATTTCAGCCAAGACTGATTTCTCTTCAGCTCATATAAATATTCCCAGTTTTTACTAAGATTCCAGCAAGGTTTTTTGTGTTTGTTTTTTTGTGGACATAAGTTCAAGATTCACATGAAAAACCACATGTCCCACTAAAGCTAATCTTTTTTTTAAACAAAAATATAACAAGAGAAACTACCCATTCTGGTTGTAAGAAGTTTAGCATTGGCAAGAGAAGAAACACATAGAAAAATGGAACAGAATAAGTAACCCAGAGATAGATTCACAAAAATATACAAAAGTGACATTTGAGAATAATTTTTTTTTAAATTCCATAGAAAATAGTCATTTCAACAAACAGTGCTGGGGCAATTTCCATATGTAGAAAAACAATGTGAACCTAACTGTTGTATCTTATAGCAAAAATTAACTCAAACAGCATCATATAGTTAAACATAAAACATAGCATTTTTAAGAATTGTAGAAGAAATGTGTATATTTTTGAACTAATCAAAGAGTTTCTAGACTTGTTTCCCAAGCTATTACCCATAGAAGAAAAAACTGATAAAATGGACCCCCTTCCTTTTATTCTATGAAATATCCTGTGAAGAGAATGAAAAGACAAACTACACATCGAAAGAACATATTTACAAACCACATATCTGAAAATTAATTAGTATCCAGAATATACAAAGAATTCTCAAAAAGGAACAATAAAAAGAACTTAATATATATAAAGGACATGAATAGGCTCTTATATGCCCATGGCAAATGAGCATATGAAAAGACAATCAATATCATTCAGATTTAAGGAAATGAAAATCAAAACCACAGTGAGATGTAACTTATCAAAATGGCAAAAGTTAGAAGTGACAATACAAAACACTGCCAAGAATGTGAAGAAACTGGATTGCTAGTACATTGCTGGTGGGAATGTAAACCAACCACCAAAACAGCTTGGTGCTTTTAACACTTGCATGTGCAATTACCAGACAAGCCAGAAACTGCACTTTGGGGCATTTACCCCACAGAACCAATTTTCATAGAAAAACCCATAAGCAAATATTAAACACTGATTTAGGTTTCACCTTCTAAATTCTTATGTACAAGTCTTAAATTTCTGTTAACTCACCTTTGTTATAGCAGCCAAACCAACTACCACAATAAATGTTAAAAGCAGATTTGTAAGGGGCTGGAGGAATGGCACAGCGGTAAAGAGCCTGCCTTGTAAGCATTAGGCCCTGAGTTTGATTTCCTAGCAACACAAAAAGCTGGGCAAGGTGGTGCACACCTGTAATCGTAGCACTCAGAAGGCTGAGGCAGGCGGATTGTCTTGAGTCCAAGGCCATCTTGGGCTAAACCAGTGGGTTCAGGACTAATCTGAGCTACAGAGCAAGACCCAGTATCAAAAAAAAGCAGATGTGTAATATCTCAAAATTAGAAATGACCCAAATGTCCTTTCAAGAAACTGTAATGTGCACATACTACAAATAGTTTACAGGGAACAAACTGACACACAGAACATGCTCTAACACTTAGGGAGCTATAATGAGTGAAAAGAAATTAATCTTCAAGGTTATATACTGTATTATTATCTTTATCTTGGAAAAAAAACAACATTATGAAAATAAAGAACAGGCTAGTAGTTGCCAGGAGTTAAGGGTGATGGGGTAGGGAGAGCAATGCTTGGCTGAGGGTTATGAAAGATCAGGCCACATGGTAAATAGGAGTGGTAACGAAACTCCAGAATTGGCTGTGGTAGCAATTCATGGACTTACACACTTGACAAAATATCCTAGCTCATGTGCGCACGTGCGCGCGTGCGCACACACACACACACACACACACACACACACACACTAGCTAAAACTAGGAATCTGAGCAAGATCTATAGATTTGTATCAATGCCAATATCCTTGCGGTAGTTTGGTACTATAATTTTGCAAGATATTATTACCAGAGGAAACTGGATCAAGGGCAGGAAAGAATTCTAGATATACATATATTATTATATTATTATTTCAGAATAAAATGTAAATAACATCAAGGACAAATGTCTTGATTACCTGGAGAAGTAAAAGTGAGACAATGCCTTGCCAAACCAGTCTGTTACGACACAAATTAAAGAAAATATGGCAGTAAAGAAATTTTAAATTTTTGCCAAAAAATAGTATGAATCTTTACCAAGTGTGCATTATTTTTATTCTTCTTAACCATCCATATGGCAAGCAAACACTCTAACTCAGTTACTTAACTGACACAAAGTTTGTACACAGCTTAAAGACAGATTTAACCAAAGATGGCACTATAAACTGCAGTTCATGTGAAATCAGAACTTAAGTGCCCCAAATTTTGACTTCTTACATGTTACTATTTTTAATGTCTAAAATAAAAACACAGTGATTTTTATTTTGATTATTCTTATTTGGAGTGATAAATCTTTGAAAAAGAACATTCTGGTACAACTGTCAACTAACCTACAAATGAATGTCAAAGCCCCAGCTAATGTGGCACTAAGAGGATATTTTCTAAATTATACTGTTCATTTTCCATGAAGAGATAATGTTTGCAATCAGCAGGGAAGAAAGAGTTCGCTGCACTACTGATTTTATTGTAGCCAAACAAATAACAAAAATGAATGGGAAGACCAGTTACTGGGTAAATAGCAGGGCTCTAATGTCAAGCAAGCCCTATGAGAAACAACCTATAAACTTATGATATGATGAAGCTAAGTCAAAGACAATTGAGTTTTGATAGTTGTTATGGCCTGGATCTGGAGTGCTCCCCAAAGTATTTGGTTGTTGTAAAATACTGATGTTCTTTTAAGAGGTAGGGCCTGGTCAGAGAGGGCAGAACGTTAGGGCTTGGCCCAGAAGGGGTGGATCATAGGGTCAGCACCTGCAAGGCTAGTTCCACCCTTCCTCACTCACTTGACTCGATGTCCACCAGGCTGTGAACAGCCCAGCCCATCTCCTGCTCTTTTCCTCCTGCCATGTGTTTCTAGCATTACCAGCTGCTCATGTATGGCCTGTAACATGCCAAAGCTATAAACTAAAATAAATCTTCTCTCCCTTAAATTGTGGATGTAAGGTATTCTGTCCCAGCAACAAGGATGCAACTAAGACAACAGTATTTCTGGCCATAAATCTTATTGATCAACTGTGTAAAATTCATTATAACCCAATCAGTTTGGCTTACTCACCATTCTTCAAATCAGGGCCAATTTTCTGACCATACAACCTATACCTTTAGAAAAGTCCCATACTTGAGTAAATGCACTCCTATTGTGGTGTGGAAAATCTCAATTCCTTAACAGGAAACTCCACATTTTCATTCTAGGATCCCACAAATTATAGAACTATTCCTACCTCAAACACATTTTATCCTGTCTTCCTTTCCCACTGCTTTTACAGAATACCTTCCAATGTATCACTGTGTGCAACTGGTTGATTAATATACAGAATAAATCACAACTCCTCCCTGATCATCTCAATATCTTGTACCATTTATAACAAAAAAAAATCTCTAGTAAACTATCACATACTGCATGGAGACTGTAATGATTTGTATCTGGAATGTTCCCCAACAGCTTCATGTATTTGGATGTTGTGGATTATGGGCATGTGGTGGATTACAGGTGTGTAATGGATTACCAGGCAAGTGACCTGGAAGGAGCAGATCACCCCTTAACCCAGAAGGGACAGAACACTGGGATGTGATGTGGAAGGATATACACTAGCTCCATTCTTCCCCCCTCACTTGGCTTCCTATCTGCTATGCTGTGAAGAACTTTCCTCTGGTTTGCCTCCAGAATGTACTTCTCCCATTTCCAGCCACTCGAGAACGGACTAAGACTTTCTGGAAGTGTGAGCTAAAATAAATCTTTCCTCCCTTAAATTGTGGATGTCAGGTATTCTGTCACAGCAATGAGAAAGGAAGAGACTGCTGATAAATGATAACTATATTTTCTTCCATCCTCTCATTTTTTCACATCCTTTTCCCTATTTTATTGATATACATATATAAGTGCAATACATAAAGTTTACATTGATCTTGAGTATCTTGTGCACATACATATCCTGGCCAAGTTACAAATCCTTCCCTTCTCTTTTTTCAGCCCTCCCATTCCCTCTCCCTCCCCTCCAGTACCCATATTTCCCACATTAAGTTCCATGAAATAATTGTGATCTGGGTATCTCATTCCATAGAAACCATTTGATATTTCACCTTCTGCCTCTGACTCACTTCCTTAAGCATTATGGTTTCAAGTTGCCTCATTTACCAACAAAAGCCTAAAACCTATCTGTCTTTACAGATGAGTAGTATTCCATTGTGTATAAGCACCACAGTTTGTGGATTCGTTGGTCTGTTGATGGGTATCTGGGTGTCTTCCACATTTCAGGTATTGTTAGTTGCACTGCCATGATCATGGGTATACATATATCTCTGTTTCACATCTTTTTGTCCTTGATTTCAAAATATTAATAGATTAAAATTCATGAGGGGCAAAGAAAATGGCCCCACTAGAATTTTCTGCAAGGAAGGCAATGTCCTATGTAACAGACTGAGTCACAAAGTACTTGTCAGATATCATAGCTAACAAGCATTTGAAATGTCACTGGTGAAATTAAGGGACTGAGTCTTTTATTGTATTTAACTTTTTAAAATTGTTTGATTAACATGTAATATTACACACATTATTCAACATGTAACCAGCATGCACTGATCAAATAGGAATAATTACTATTTCCCTTCCCTTTTCATTACTTTATGTTTGGCAATTTGGAGCACCACTCTTCTAGATCTTCAAAAAAACCATGGAGTGGGTTATTATGCACTTAGTTATGCCCCTGGGCTACATAACACACCCCTCCCAACTGCACCTTGATGCCTGTTATGCCATCTCCCTTTCTCTGCCCTCTTCCTCACCCCCTACAACCTTTCATAATCTCTATTCTATATTCATAGCAATTTGTTAATTTCCATAAATTAGAGAAAGCATGAGGTATGCATCCCTCTATGTCGCTTAATTTATGTCCTCCAGGACCACTCATTTTTCTGTAAATTACAGGATTTAATTCTTATTGATGGCTGAATCATTATATTGGGTACTCCACATTTTTAATACAGTCATACAATGATGGGCCTTTAGGTTAATTTCATATTTTAGCTATTATATCCAGCTATCCCACTTCTGCATATATACTTGAAGGAAATGAACATACCAAAGAGATACTGTGTTTAACTTAAATTCATTTTAATTCAAATTTCCTCCTGTGCCAATGACTACCATATGGAAAGAAGAGATCTACTACTTCTGTGTCCTTTCTACATGGTCTGGGGCAGATGTGTACATGGTGAACAGCTCAGTCATTTTGATTTCTCGAGAATGTAACTCTCACGGTCACAAACTTACAGGAGGTTGTATTACTAGAGAAACAGAATCAATAGAAAGTATTTGTGTAATTACTCAAAAGGATTTATTATGTAAGCTTCAGAATCAGAAGTGAAAGGGTCCTAATGGCTGTCTCTGAGGTCGGAAGCAGGATAATCCGCAATGGCTATCTGTAAGCCAGAGAGACAAGGATACTGTGGCGCTCGGCCAAAGAAGATAGAAGCGGCAGGATGACAGGAATCAACGACACAGCACAAACCCACAGCTGAAGGCCTGGATGCTCACTGCAGAGTTGCTGGTGTAAGTCTACGCTGGAAAGCTGAAGAAACTGGAGAGCTGAGACCAACTATGCTACCTTAGGACACACCACCTCTCAAGAAATCTGAAGCTATTGTAAAGGGCACACTTCCTTCTTCTTTCCCTTTCATACTCCATCCATGCTACAAGCCTATCATGTGGTGCCAACCAGAACCGGGATGGGTCTTTTCCCCTCAGCCTGCTGGCCTACATGTCAACTGGCCATAAATACACCCAGAGCTATGCTTTACTGGCGTGCCAGGAATTTCTTACTTGAATCAGTATGTCACATCACTGTTAACAGTCTAAGAGGTCAGTCAAACTTTAAGGGCTCAAGTTTCAGTAAGTTATAACCTAAATCTCTTCCAACTATTTTTGGTATATGTACACCTTCTATTAATATCATTTAATCTAAAATAATGAATATTCGGAGTTAAATATGCCAACTCAAGATATTTATTTTATTTGAAATGTAGTATTCCTCAAAATACCTTCAATATTTTATAACCACAACAGAAGTACAACTTATTACTTGTGTTAATTAGAAAAATTCAAATAAAGCCTATAGAACATTGCCACTATCCCAGCTTCTTGCAGTAAAAGGCATATATAATATATTTGCTTCTGAGTGGGCTGCTACCTCACAAGACCCACAGAACTGTTCTAAGGGAGTCCTACTGTACTTGCAACCTAGAAGGCAGAAAAATACAGCTAGGACCACCTACATATATGGATATGAGCTTTTCTTTTCTCCTTTGTTTTTTTAAACATAACATATGTGAGGCTGGCCGTCAGCCACTGGAAACGGATGATTTTAGGAAAGCTAAACTGGCAGATGGGTTTTAAGCTTTAAGAAATCTTGCATACTTGATCTTTTTTTTCTGAACTGAACTGTTTCATCTACTTTTTTCTGCTGTTTCTAAGGTATCTGCTTTATACCATTTCATCTATTTATTAGTACAAGACCATGGCCTCATAATTTGATAGTAATCATAAATTAACCAATTCATTAATCTCACTGTATATCCCAGAACTTCTGTATTTAAACTTTAAGTTATATAGATAACCATAATGTACTATTTATATTTTAAAGCTAGAAGGATTTTGATAAATAATAAATGTTTGAGGAGATATGCATGTTTACTCTGATTTGAACATTTTAAAAATGCACAAATGTACCAAAACACATAGTACTCCACAAGCAGGCAAAATTTTCTCAAGTGTCAGAATTTTTTTATATTTTGTTTGCTTTTGTTTGTTTTTTTAAACAAAATCTTGTTCTGTAGTTCCGGCTGGCCCTGAGCTCACCATGTAGGCCAGATTGGCATTGATCTTTCAGGAATCCTCCTGCTTCCGCCTCCCAAATGCTGGGATAAAGTTTTGCACCACCACACCCAGTTTATGCGCAGGGTGGCGCAAGGTCTTATGCTTTCTAGGCAAGCTGAGCTAAGCCCTGAACCCTTAGAATTTTTGGTGAATTAAGATTATTTCAAAATGATTAAAATAGCGAAATGTGTAGATTGCACCAAGCGTCAACACTTAGAACCTATGGTGTCCCAGTAAACAGAAATTTTATTGATTCTTAAACAAAAAATACCTTCCTATTTAATCTATCATACAAATGGATCTCAGTTTTTCATTTTAGCCTGTATTTATCAGATATTTGTATGGCAAAAAATAGATTAGATGACATAAAGTAGTCAATAAATGGTGAAGAATTTATTTATTTGTAAGTAGGCAAACATATGACCATGAACCTTTATTAGTATTTTTTCATATGTTTTGCTCATGGTGGGCTTTTTAATTTAATTTAACTTTTACAGTACTGGGGACTCGGCCCAGGGCTTTCACGCTAAGCTATATGCCCCCTCCATTTCTTTATTTTTAATTTGAGACAAGGTCCTACTAAGTTGCTAAGTTGCCCAAGCTAGTCCCAAACTTGTGATCCTCCACCCTCAGCTTCCCAGAGTACCGGAATTACAGGTCTGTACCACCAGGTCCAGATTTATGGCAGATTCTTTCAGCCAGCTTTGACTACCATAACACAATGCAATGGGATGAGTGCACAAACAACAAAAATTTATTTTCTCAGTTTCAGTGGCAAGAAGTCCACAATCAGGGTGCCGGCATAGTCAGGTTCTGCAGGTTCTGGTGAAGGTTCTCTTGCTATTTACAGACACCTGTCTTGTTACTGTGTTCTCAAATGTGTTCTCAAATGCCGAGAAAGTCAGGTCTCTTGTTTTTATTCTTATCCCTAATCCACTAATCCCACTGTGTGGCCCCACTGTCACAGCCTCACCTAAGCCTAATTATTTACCAAACCTTCATCTCTAAAACCATCACAATGGGGTTTGGAGCTCAACATATGAGTTAGAGAGGGGGAATTCAATCCAGTAAATGGAGATAGGGATGAAAAGAAAAGTTAAGTAAGAAATGTCTGGAACACCTTGAAGAGCCAAATGTTACAATCCTTCAAGCTCTTGACAACAAACTTACTCTGGGTGCCTTTTGCTCACCACTGAAATACAAAGTGTGACTTACTTGCTGTACATGTAAAATCTCCAGTCTTCAGCAAGGGCAAGACAATGTCTATATGGATTCTAGCATTACCACATATTTCCTTTAGTCATAAAAATTTGCAAATCTGTACATGGCATACTAAGCCGCCCAACTCAATGACAGAAATAATTATAATCATGTCCTATTCATATGGAAAGTCTGTTTAACCTGTCTTCTCACTTAGCCAGCTGTAGCTTTAAAATCCATGTGGATGGTATCCTGCTACTGAGACAGTTTCTCATGTTTTGAAAATCCAGAGAAGCAGCAAAGCACAAAGCCTTTAGTGTTTGGAGCACTTCTATATTTCAGAAAAGAGTTTCAAAGTGATTTGTTACTAAATCTTCAAATAATTACCAGGAAGACAATTGTGGTTTGGCTCTGAAATTCCCCCCACATCTTATGTGTTTGGATAGTGACTAGATCATGCAGGCTCTATGTTCGTCACTGGATTAATCCATAATGTTTCTTGTGCTGTTCGGAGGTGGGGCCTGGCTAGAGGGAGGGGTCATGGAAGGCATGGCCTGGTAGGGCATATTGTTGTCCTGGTTATTCCTTTCTCCTCTCCTTCTTGGCTGCCACGGGATGAGTGTTTCCTCCACGCAGTTGGCCAATCATGCAAAGTGAGACCACCGAAACTGTGGACTAAAATAAACATCTCTTCTTTCAAGATGTGGCTGTCAAGTAAAATATCCAGCAATGAAAAAGTGACTAAGACACAGGTCAAAGCAGATAGGACATACATAATGAACCCACAGACAGCAGCTGGAAGATGCTTTTACCTTTGACATTCAGATATCAACCACCATCATTTCCTTGATCACTTTCAATCTGTTTCCCCAGCTCCATTTTTTGCATTAACCTGGTGACAAGCAGAATCTTACAAGTCTCCTCAAAACTTCAAATACCAGAAGCAGCTTCCTTTATGCTTCTCATGGTTCTTTGAATAACTGAATAACTCATGTCCAGATGACTAAAAAGACACTTCTTAAACTGATTTTTCTGACTGGTAAGGAGTTTCATCACAGGTCTAATATACAAGGTATGTGCCCAAAAATCTTGAGGGGTTCCTAATTGCTCAGAGAAAAAAAAATCCAAACCTCTTATCTGCCCACCAACACTTTCCGTAATCCAACTGCAAATGAACTCTCCAAGATTTTTTTCTTGTTGATCTCTCTAGCCACATGAAACAAATGTGTTTCCTGGGCACACAGCAGGCAGTTCCATGTTCAGATGTTTGCTGATGCTTCCCCTAGAGGAATGCCCACTACCCTCATTTACCAAATTCATGCCCAACACCCTTATCTCCACACACTTAATAAATTCCACACCAAAAATGGGGTTCCTGCCATGAAGACATTTTTAATGCTCCCTAAAGAAATAAGTCCTCCTTCCCGTGAATTCTTGGGAGACCCCATCGGGTTTTCTCCTATGACTTTGATCACTGTCAGTTCTAAATTACAGTTTGGTATGTGAAGTTTTACAAAACAGTAAGCTCTTCATTTACGTCCCCTCAATATCAGTACATCACTGATTCTTACAGAAATGACTGTAGAAGGAGCAAGGGAGAGCCTGGAAAGGGAAAGAGGAAAGCTTGGAAGGAAAAAAATGCCCTTTCTCAACAACTTCTTAGCCAACCACATCAGATGATTCCAAATACATGCTCCAATGAACTAATTAATAAACTCGAGTATTCTTTATTCTGAAATAAAGACAAAGGAACAAAAATAGCACAGACTTTTTTACTAATTTGGGTAAATACTAAGTGTATTTTCCTAAAATGTTCAACAGTTTTGGACTACAATACTTTTTTAGAGTAGGTTATTCTAAAAGGATAGGCTCAGCTAAGCCTTTTGCCCCTGACCTGCTCCCTGCTTTGCCTCCAGGGCCACCCCTTTTCTCTCACCAGGACAAATGCTTACTGAGACCTCAGGCAAGCACCAGCTACCTCACAAAACCACCTTTGTATTACGTATCACGCCACACAGTTTACTATTTCAATAAAGGTTCATCTTGTGCATTCTCCATACTAATCATCCCATAGACACTGAGAATCAGCACTGGGCTAGCAATGAGGCAGCTTTTTGTTATGGTTTTAATATGGGTGGTCCCCTAAAAAACTCCTGCTGAAATTGACTGCCATTGTGGTGATACTGAAATGAGGGACCTTTACGAGGTGGTTAGGTTGTTATGAGGAATTAATGTTGCACACTCAGATACTGGATTAATTAGCCATAGAACAGATGGTTATAGGCTCTACACTGCATGTCCTGCATTTGCCTGTGTTTGGCCCAATGTACTACCTAATCTTAGATTTCTCAGTCTTTAGACAATTAATCCAAAATATGCTTTTTTTAATAAATTATTCAGTCTCAGGTATTTTATCTCAGCACCAGAAAACAAACTAAGACACCACCCTCCCTAAAGGAGTTTAGAAGTATGAAATAAAAATAAAACAAAAATGTAGTGAGAAATAAACAGATCATTATGACAGGCTATAGTCAGTCCATCTATAAGAGAATGAAAGCATGTACAGGTTGCTCAGGAAATAGAAAAGGAGGCCCCAGAGGGAGTATGGAGTTAAGGGAGGATACCCAACAGAATCAGAATCTGAACTGGATCTTCAGGAAGAAGTATAGCCAGACCACATGAGAATACAGAGGATAGGAGGCACAGGGTAGAGTAGGGTCATTTGTTGTTTTTATTTACTTTGACTTCTGTCTTAGTGATTTTTTTTTATTGCTGTGACAAAAATGTCCAACATACACAAATTAAGGGAGAAAAGCTTATTTTAGCTCACAGCCTTGAAAGGTCTCAGTCCATTCGTGGGTGGCCAGCAACAGTGGAAGCACATGGCAGATGTGAAAGTGGAGGCAGCTCCTCATGCACTGCAAACAGAAAGCCAAGTCCCAGAAGGAAGGGAGAAAATAGCATATCCTTCCAGGTCCAATCCCAGTGAACCACTGCTTCTGGGTCCAGCCTCAGTGTTCTGCCCTTCCTGATGTAAATCCCTAATCACCACACACCTGTAATCTATGATCTACCAATGCCTGTCTTTCATCACACACCCATAATCTACCACACACCCATTTTCCACCCCTCAGAACAAGTTCCCATCTCCTAACATCACATTGTTCCACAAATATTCCACAACACTCAAATATACATGAGATTTTTGGGGGACATTCTAGATCCAAGGTACAATAACATTTCTTTTCAGAACACTGCCCCTATCTCCTTTCTGTTCTCTGAGTCGGACACACATTTATAACACTCCATGTCATTTTAAGTGCCTTCAAGTTCCAATAATTTAGGAATTTTCTTTTAAATATATGTTCGAATTTTTAATAGCTTAATAGGTTATACATATGTGGAGTATGGAAGATAAAAGAGAATACAGTGAAGTTAGTTCAGCTGCCATCCAGGTCCTTTCACAGATGAAAACCACAAGCACAGGTTCACCAAAATGTCTTTAACATATCTGACTTATAATGGGAACACTGGCTGTCTCTACTTTCCACCTGCAACTTTTGCATCTGAAAAAATACTGGGCGTATTCTCAGAGAGACAATGAATACTAATTAATGCCATAAAAAGAAAAAAAAAGCATTCCATGTGTCCCTGGACAACCTCTTCTCCTACTATTTCCTTCCATGCAAAGGGACAACAGAAGACAAGCCAGGCAGGCTGGGGCTTGTGCAGACTGAAAAGCTGATGCTGTCTAGGGATGAAAAAGAGAAAACTCTGGGAGATGCGACAGCTGTCTTCAATTACGTAAAGGGCTGTAATGGAGAAGAGAGAATAAAGTTGGTCCCTGTGATAGTGTCAAAGAATGAAACAGACCCCATGGGAAGAAGTGATGGAGCCGCATGAAAGCGGCTGGCTGAAGCTGGCTAAAAGGAAGTAGAAATCTGGTGACTTTAATCCAAAGCAATGTAGTAAAGAATCAGACACCTAAAAAAGCATGGGACTTGATAACAAAACTAGCGCATTTCTCAAAGAGATACATCTCCCACTAACACAATGTAACCTGATTTTAGGTGGCATAAAAGGGACTTCTTTAAAGATTAGACATTTTTATGATTATTTAAAATATACAACTAATAATAACAGCTAACATTTTGAGTACTTACTATGTGCTAGGTGTGATTGTAATGATTTTACTATCTTAATTTATCCTCAACTAAAAATTCCATAAGACAGATACTATTATTATCTCCACTTTGTACTTTCAGAAACAGAAACACAGAGGGCTAGTAGCACAGCTAACTGGCTAAAGTTCTTGCCTAACAAGTGCAAGGCCTTGTGTTGGATTCCCCCAGCCCCACATAAGTGAAGTATGGTGGCACATGCCTGTAATCCCAACCATCAGGAAGCCATGCAGCCAATGTGTTCAAGGCCAGCCTGGGGTACCTAGAGAGTTCAGGACTGGTCTGAACTACAGAGTAACACTCTGTCTCAAAACAAAAAAACAAAACAAAACAGAAACAGAGACACAGAGAAATAGACTTGCTCCACATCATTATACCAGGAAGAGTTGGCAGCTAGTATTTGAACCCACAGTCAACCCACACTACGTTATCAAATACACAGATACTTAGGATAAGATTAAGCCAAACAAAGGATACAGTCTAGAGAAACACTTGTCCGTAAACACAAGTGAATACAGGCAGTTCTTAGTTATGGCAAGAAAACACCAATACAGTGTTCAAATTACTGATGTTTGAAAAACTCTTGTAAAGGCTCCTTTCAAGCCATCTTCTAGAATTATGATATGACCACAAAGAGCTCTTAGAACTTATGCCATTAGAGGCTATAAATCATCAGAAAAAATCTAAATTATCAAAATAAAGGTGTCTCAGGAAAAGTATTATGCTTTATAGTTCAATAAAAAGTTGCTACATTACATGGACACTTCCCAGCTCAGTTTTTTAAAGCAAACAATAGTATCCAAGTGTGGGCAAATGCAGCCACTACCCTACTGAGATTCCATAGGAGCACTCTGCATCCTGTACTCTGTCACTCAAATCTCATAATCCCTCCACTACTGTGGAATACATCTGCCTTTTCACACTTAGAGTCCACTTATAAGCAAAATGCACCCACCTACTCTAATGGGAAATCTTAGGGGTGAAACCAGATTCTTTATATGCTACCTTTTAGGATTCCTATCCTTATTGTTATCAGTAACTATGGAATCGCTTAGAATCATAAAATTATAGAGCATTTCAGTGCTTACTGTTTTTCAATGTCTCTCTCCAATGCACCAATATCCCTCTCTCCAAAAGAACAAAATCTCTCTCTCTTTCTTTTGAAATGCAAATCCCAGTACAAAGCATAAAGCACTGCTCTGTGATGAATTCATGTTTTGCAAAAACACAAAAATGAAGGTAAAATGTCAAAGCCTTAGAAAAAAGAGGCCCATGCTCAGTGAGTGTGCACTGAAGCTGCATCCATGTTCCAGATACTAGTGCTACAAGAGACAAAAGTTATTATCTACTAACTACACAGTTCACCTAAACTGTTGATGACTGCCATTCTTAAAGTGAGAAGTAAAAATCACTTACCTGAAATCCAGGTGCTTATATAAAATAGAAAATGCTGCCATAAATATTATCTTAATAACTCCATGTAAGCAATAAATATCTCAATTCAATCATCTTCACAGGTCAACTGAGCCTTAGCCGCCTCTGACTTTGTTTCCCCTCAATGGAATGCCACCAACATGAGATCTGTCCCTTACCTTTCTCTTTTACTGAAGTCTCTGTCACACAGACTTTGGAGCACATGAAGAATTACAATCCCAGAGAAAGCCAAAAACAAGTGAACTATGTGCCCATCAGCATCAGCACCACAAGAAATTAAAAATAAATTAACAAAAGATTCATATGAAGCATTCCTGATAAATGCTAATTACTAAGTAGACTCTTAGTTATCAGATTGCAACATCAACTACATTTTGGGAGTTGGCGATTAATACACGTAATACAATTTTATTTTTTTCTTTAATCTTACCAAATCACAGGTTTACTCCTTCACCTTGCTGTGGACATCAGTAATGCAATTCTCCATACAAATAAAGAGACTCCAGGATCAAGTGTCAAGGGTTTGATTCCTTCTTGAAATTTCTCTTGCTTTTCAGATTTACAAGACATATGGAAGGTCTTCAGTCAAAGTAACAATCAACAGCATCCTCTAATTAGAATGCCAAGGAGACAACCAAGTATATGGGTATTCTTCATCTGGTAAGTTCCTATTCTATATATGACTATTTTCTCCCAACTTCCACTGGCTCATTTAAGGCATTTTCAACAACTACTTTTATTTTTTTCAAAAAAGTTATTTAATAAAAAACTCTAAGTCTCAAATATCATGTGGGGCACCAGCAACATAAAGTCCAGAAGATCTTAATCCTTTAAGAACCCAGATAACATACAATGGTCACCAGTACAAACCAACAATGTAGAGAAATTGACAGTTTAGAAATGAATTATTTCCGTTCAAACTTGCTAGGGCAGTAATTCAACCAGGCCAACTATTCAAATCAAACCCTTGCAATCACAGCATATCATCTACAAAACAAAAATCAAATTCCTTAGCTGGCCTCCAAACTGATTCCACCTTCACCCCTTATACCAACCAATACAATTATTCCCTGTTGCTGAGCTACCTAACTCTGACTTGGGTCACTCTGAATTAACTGACTTCCCAGCACTCTAACCTGCCAACCTCTATAAATACTTCAAAGCCAAGGAAAAATGCTATTCCCTCATCAAAGTCTACCTAATGCTGAGAATGGTGTACCTCAGGCAATCACTTTTCATGGAGGTCCTAAAGCAGCTTGAGTCTCTATCAATGATAAACTGTATATAATTTTTAAAATGTATGTGTGCTTTATTCTTCCTAATTTACCAGTGGTTTCCTCTAGAGCAAAAACTGCATCTCATAATTATTTTTGCCTACTAAAATGTGCTACCGCAATGGTCTGCACACAGGCATTCCCCATTTTCCACTGGAACACCTATGCTTCACCCAGACTCAAGTTCTCTGTCTGCCCCTCCCTTTGTACCCACTCATCCCTTCTCCCACACTCATTCCTTTCTCAACAAATAGAATCCTCAACTCTATCTCTTTCATTGCTTAGATTGAAGAACCTGAAGTCCTTTTTGATGCCTCTCATATATCAAATCCATCAGTAAGTCCTGTGGGCTCAACCTGGAAATTCATCAGCATCTTTCTCCTTCTCCTGGCTTTATAATTTGATTTTTGGTCTGCCTTTGTTCTACTGCTGTGTCTTCTGTGTCCTCTGCCAAGTGCTAAGAGAATATAAATGCCAGCCCAAACTACTATATCCAGCAAAATTTTCCCTCAAAATATATGGAGAAGTTAAAATTTCTGATGACAAAACACAAGGAAATTCACATCCACTTAAAACGCATTGCAGAAAATATTCTAAGTAATCTTAGACAGAGAACGGGAAAACAATAGCACCAAAGACCCCAGGAAAAGGAAACAACATAAAGAGGAAAATTAACTGACCAGAGAATAAGTCAAGCAATTATCAATAAATCATCATAACAATAGCAGAATGCAGCAAAAAATACTACAATAATAACACTCAATGTCAATGATCTAAACTAGCAAGAACCAAGAAAATATAAAAACCTTGAATAGACCCGTATCACACATGGAAATAGAAGCAGTAATCCAGTCTCTACCCAAAAAGAAAACTCCACGACCAAATGGATTCACAGCAGAATTTTTTCAGTGCTTCAGAGAAGAGCTAACTCCAATTCTGCTCAAACTGTTTCATGAAATTGAAAGAGAATAAATCCTAGAAAGCTCATGGTTGAAGGCTAACATCATACTAGTACCTAAATTAGACAAAGATTTAACCAGGAAAGAAAATCATAGATCATTCATTCTCCTTAATGAACACTGATGCAGAAATACTAAGATTCTGGCAAGTAGATTGAAAGAAATCATCAGAAAGATCATACACCAAGATCAAGTAGGCTTCATTCCTGAAATTCAAGGTTGGTTTAACACATGTAAGTCAATATAATACACCACATTAATAAAAGTAGAAACAAAAACCACATGATCATCTCAATTGATGCAGAAAAGAAGTCTGATAAAATGCAACACCCATTCATGATTAAAAAAAAAACACTAAGGAAAATAGGTATAACAGGACCCTACCTCAACCTGACAGAAGCCATATAAGCCAAACCTACTACAAATATCATAGTAAAAGGGAAGAAATTCAAAGTATTTCCCCTTAAATCAGAAACACAACAAGTCTGTCCACTTCCACCACTCCTATTCAACATAGTCACCAAAACCCTTGCCAGAGCAATCAAGCAAGAGAATGAAATAAAGAGAATACACATTAAAAAGGAGAAAGTCAAACTATCTTTATTTGCAGATGACATGATTGTATACATTGAAGACCCAAAAAAGTTCCACCATGAAACGCTTAGAAATAATAAACAAATTCAGCCAAATTGCAGGCTACAAAATCAATACAAAAAAAAAAAAAATACTATTCCTCTACACTAACAATGAACTCTCTGAGAATGAGCTCTGAAAAGTAATTCTATTAACAATATCCCATCAAAAATTCAAATATCTAGGTAGCATTATGACTCCAGACATCAAATTATACTACAAAGCAACAATTCTAAAAACCAAATGGTACTGACACAAAAACAGACAGGTTGACCAATGAAACAGAACTGATGCTGAAGAGACAAACTCAAGTACCCTCAGTTGCTTTATCTTTGAAAAAGAAGCCAAAACCATACACTGGAAAAAGAATAGCATTTCAACAAATGGTTCGAGGAAAATCAGATATCCACACAGAGGAACGAATCTAGACATACATCTGTCACCATGCATCAAAATCAAATCGAAGTGGATCAAAGACCTAGATATTAAAACTGAAACACTGAATCTCCTAGAAGACAAAATTGGCAAGAATTTTCTTAATAAGATACCCAATGCAAAAGAAATAGCCCCAGAATCAATAAATAGGATTGTATCAAATTAAAAATCTTCTGCACGGCAAAGGCGTTCTTAGCAAAGCTTGATTACTTAAAGGAAAAAAAGGGCCTTTTTTCATAATGATTTACGGCTGTACCAAAGTTTAGCCATTATAAAATCAATTTCAGGACTAGTTACAATGAGTTGGAATTTAATAGTTTGCAAAGGGCTCCATGATCAATGACAATGTGGCTGTCATTTGAACAATAGCTGTCCAGTCAAATTCATTAGGACCTGGAAGATTCAGCTTTAATCACTGAGCTTTGAGGACTACAAACCAGAGCAGGGTAAGAGAACTAGAGCATCAGAGTAGAAACCAGAATCAGAATTCTTAGCTCTTCAAGTTCTTAGAGCTCTTCAACAGCTCTAATTCATCTTGCCTTTGAGAACGATTTGCAGCTGCTTTGTAAATCTTCAGATGGACACTGTATAAACATTACAGCTAAGTAATTTTCAAAGAATCCCAGAAAAGTTTGCGGCAGTGCCCTATTACCTCAACTTGCCCTATATTCTCCTTTCTGACAGCAACTAAGAGCAACGGGAAATCAAGAGTATCATTCATACAGGCACATCATTGGATGGGGACACTGAGTGTAGTTCCAGAGATCACCTCAACCAAAGCTCGCACACACACGGGAATAAAATATCTATTGGCCTATGGTAACTATAGTAACAATAAATAATGTTATTCAATGAACTTTTCATAAAGCTAAACTTTATTTCTGACTCTAAGATTACAGTTCTCTTTTTTCTAGAGTAAATTGCTTCTTTTATGAGCTTTCTATGGGTAACATAAGATAGCATGAAAATGATCCAGTAGGATATGAATGAGAATATCTTAAAATACTTCTCAAAATGTAATTTGAGTTAGGGGGTGGAGCAAGGATGGTGAATGTATTCATGGTCCAACTGCAAAGGAGAAAACTTCGAGTATTCCATAGGACAGCAAAAGCTGACAGCAAGAAGTGTACTTCAAAATACCTAAGTCTAAGTAAAGAGAATTTAAAGGTGCTCAACACTGACCGACTAAATGTTTGAGGTGACATATATAACTATTCTCATTTGATGAGCACACACTGTACACAGGTACTGAAATATCATACTGAACACAATTATTAAAAATAAAAATGGACTAAGTAAATATATAAAACAACATTTGGGATATTTTCCCCAGGACTAACAGGATCTTAAAATGCAAAAAGCTAAGGATATACTAACCTGATCTTTTCCTTCAGAAAGTTTGAATCCTGCCACTAAAGAATTTAACAAGAGGAGCAACTGAAGCAAAAGTAACCCGGGAAGGTGGGACAGGGCCTGCAGCACAATGCTGAAAATGAACTTCCCCACTCCTGCTCCTGTGTCTCTCACTTGGCTCACCAGCCTCTGGCACACATTAACAGAAACAGGTAGTGTATGTAGAGTATTAGGCCTTCTAGTAACTGAGGATGAAAGTTAGACCACAGCAGAAATAAAGCATCCAAGGCCTAAAACAGACAAACTTGTCAAGAAGGATAACACCATTATAAACTAATAAGTGACACATGATAATCCACAATGTGAAATCTCACATAAAATGCAGATCTAGGACTTCTAGGTCAAGACAGCGGACATGTATCAGAGCTGTACAATGTCTCCTCATCAAAGAACTTTAAAAAGTTGAGAATTTAGTCATAAAATGCCTGTCCAATGCAGCTAGGACAGGGAGGAGCACCTCAAAAACTGAAAGGAGGCCAGGGAAGAAATCCTGAAAAAACACTGGAAGCAGAGGGGAAAATAAATAAATAAATAAATAAATAAAAATTTAAAAAAAAAATAGCAGCCTTGGAAGCTGCCCCAGGCCAACTACAAATGGTTAGGAGCTGCAGGCATCTGCACATGGAGGAAAGCCCGCACACAGCCCTAACATCTTACCAAGATACGAGAGAAAGAAGTGCTAAACAACTGAAATGAGGCCACAGGAAGGTCAGAAATCCCAAAGACATATCATAAGTGAAGAAAAACAGCAGTCGACTTGGTGCCGTACTAAGCTGCCAGCATCCACAGACCACAGGAGTACAGATCCTCACCTTGAGGTAAGCGCTGATCCAGGAGAAGTGGGAATTGTCAGCAGCTGGTAGCCCCAGCCTCGAAAAACAAGACTTCAGATAGTGCATACTCCATAGAAAAGGCCTCCTGGAGCCCAAATCAGAAGCAGTGCTCGGCAGCCATAAGGGTCAATGACATAATCAGGAGCCATTAAAAAAAAAATTAAAAAGAGCCTGAGACTAAACTGATTAGAGTAAAAGAAAGCTGAGAAGACCATACCAGGGCTTTTCAGGTCACTCAAGTAGCCTAGGAAGAAACTGGCACAAAAGGCAGCTGCAGAGAGGAGAAAAGACCGCCAACTTCCTGAATGGCTCAGTGTAGGGAGAGCACCTCTGCGGTTAGAGAGCCCCACCCTCACGGGAGGGAAGCCAGGACAGATGGGAGAGCTTTGCTAAGAGAACTAAGAGGAATTGCAGCTTCCCACCAAGCACTGTCATAGCCACTCAAAGACAACACTTGGTTAAGCCTCTGAAGTGAAGTGCTTCAACCAAAAATATGGGAAGAAGACAAGGCAACAGGACACCCACAGAGATGCCTGAGACCCCAGAAACTAATGTCATGGGCCCTGAAATAGTGGAACTCATAGGGAAGGAAGTCAAAAAAACAAAGGGGTCAAACAACCAGTCCAAACAAAATATTCTCAAAGAAATGTAACCAATGATCAGCAGGCTTAAACAGGATCTTACTAGGCAAATAATGGTCCTAGTGGACACAAAGCTCACTGATATATAGAAGCCACAGATAAAAAGTTGGCTGAGGTAAATAAGGAAATTCAAGACATGAAGAAACATTTTGATAGAGAAGTGGAAAATCTATAAAGAAATTTAGATGAAATTAAGGATATAAAAAATATATGTGACAGCAGAGGAAAACAACTAGAATATTGTGAGGACAGCATTTCAGACCTTGTAGACAAGGCTGACAAAATAAATGATATAATTAGGCATGACTCCAAAGTTAAAAACAAGCAAAGTAGCTGAAAACAAAAGCTGATGGATGACTCAAAGAGAACCAATCTCAAGTTGTGGGAGAAAGAGCAGAAGATAGCATCAAAGGTATAAAGAATTTATTCACTGAAATACTGTAAAAAAATTTCTCTAATCTAGAAAAAAATTGACTTTCAGGTACAAGAAGCTTATAGAACACCAAATAACCTCAACCAGCAACAAGACTCACCATAACATATCATAATAAAAGCCCCAGAAATACAACAAAGAGAGAACATTAAAAGCAGCAAGAGAAAAACAGATAGTATTCTACCAAGTTAAACCCATTTGAATTACTCCAGATTTCTCAAGGCAAACTTTAAAGGCTAGGAGAGCCTGGAGTAAGATCTTTTAAGCTTTTAGAGACAGCAAGTGTCAACCCAGGTTATTATACACAGCAAAACTATCCCTGAAAATTGAAGGAGAAGTAAACTTTTTCACGACCAAGAATCCCTTAAGAAATTTGTGACCACTAGACCAGCATTGCTGAAAATACTTGGAGGAATATCTGAGAGAATCAGGGAGACCAGCAGCACCAAAACATGTGGAGGAAAGGAAATCCTTAAAGAGAAACTAACAAAAAAAAAAAAATAGATTGGTATTTGAGTCATTTGATTGGAATCCTTCTAAAACAGTACCAACTGTCTCCAAAAAATTTGTGAATCTTCCCCCATAATCATTATTTTCAGTAGTATATAAGTTCACAAAACATAATAATTATATTCAACATGCAGAATTATAGCAACTGAATACAGACTTAAGCTCATTTAATGTAGCAATTCACTTATTTGGTGTTGGATGTAAGTTTATCCTGAAAAAAAAAAAAGTTGATGCAATGACAACCTGAATGTCTTTTGAAAACACAAACATTTACCCTTTAGTACTCCGCTAAGAAAGATTAAATTTAACTTCTCTCTTTTTCTTTCTCACATTTTCTAGCCTTATGAATTTCATAGTTATAGTTCTTTTCTTATGTGAACTGTTGGGTGAAGCCATATAAAAGAATCTCAACAAAGATATAATAACATACAAAAAAGAACTTTTAGCATATTACCCCAATAAAAAGCTCTGTTGGACCCAGAGAAGAGGTATCAAGATATGTCCACTGAAGCACATTCTAGGGGTGGGAATCCAAGCTAATAAATGGTGAGTTCAGTTGTAAAGTGGGTCAGATACAAAGGGTTAAGTATGTTAAATATTGCATGGTTTCTCTGATTTGGAAAACCCAGAACACAGGCATTTTATACAACCAAATGAGTGTGATAGTGGGAGTTGTGGAGGTATGAGGAGGGTGTGGGAGGGCCAAAAATGGGAAGGGAAAGGAATTGCAATATTGATGTGATATATATGTGCACAAAATACTCAAGTCCATTGTAAAAATTATACATATATATATATACACACACACACACACACACACATATGTGTGTATATATATATATATATATATATATATATATATACACACACACACACACGTATATGATGGGAAAATGTAAATCTAAATTTTTCTGAATTCTAAATTGGAGAGAAAAAAACCTCTTTCCTGACATCTATTTCTTCCCATTGTTTTCTTTGAAATCCTGTAAACATTTCATCTCTAGTAAAAGCAGGTAACACAAATAATAAGGACAGACAGTATTTCTGAATGCTGAGAAGCAGGCAAGAAGTTCCATAATTTCGGTGCTGGCCCGTTCAGCCTTTCCTTCAAAGATCATCACTATTCCAGGACTTCCAATGACAGGGCCCTTGTGTCTGAGCAAGTAACATGTACCTTAGGAATGACAGCCATGAAGCAAAAGATCAGCAGTGCAATTGCTTCTCCAGGTCTTTGTCCAGTATTTTAGGACAAAGAATGAGACGTGAAACAGTGGGCCACTGGGGCAAATCAATACATGTGGAACGCTGGTGGGAAAGCAACCAACCTTTTCAAGATGACTAAATGAAATCACACTGCCTTGACTTCCAACCTGCTCCAAAGAAAATGCCACTCTCTCTGCCTGATATAGGAACTTTCAATATTATTCCTCTTACTGTTAAAGAAAACCCACACCCATTGATCACGAGTTACACTAGAACTAAAATACAGGAATCTTCTAGTATGAAAAGCTTTTGCCTTTCCTTCTACTGAATATGCAATAGGCAATAAAAAGAAGCATTTGGCAGAAAAGATAAAATCTGCAGTGAAACTTTGTATAAGACATTTATTGATATTATTAAATGACACTTTGCCTTCTCCAGAATCGTGGGGCACACTGAGGGGTCTTGAAATCTCACTTTTTAATGGTGGTCAGTACAATGCCTCCTCCCCTGTATTTCTCTCACAATTTTTTTCTTAAACTTAAAAATGATATTAAATCAAATATGCAAGAAGGAAAATAAAAGAACTTTTGAGGCATACTAAGGACAGCTAGAGACACAAACAAGTTTAATGAGTAGTAACAATGACGGAAGAGTCTGCGTAATGTTAAGAACAAAGGTCTTTTTTAAAAAAAACTAAAAACATCACCGTTCTTGGCAACTATCTTGCATAAGATTAGGCTGCCACACATTCCTTCACCAACTTTCTGCCCTCCTGTGACCATCAACTGCCACTGAAATATAGCAGGTACAATTTTAAACTGCCTTACAATTTCATGGTCTTGTAAGAATATAGGAATTATTTATGTAACTTAAACATCGTAGCAGATGTAAGATTGCTACATTTTGATTTATTCATGATCCCAGTGCTGTCCTTAAAATTTCATCTAAATTTTTAAATTCATTTTATATTTTTCAATCAACCTTTATAGTAAATTATTAAATGTGAGTTTTAAGAATGAAGCAGTTTTTCCACACAGTCACACAGGTCATATTCAGAGGGCCGCCTTTTCTTCAATTTATGCAAGAAAGAAAACAGTCACATACTCAACCTAAATTAATGGCCAAATTAAAACTACTACTCATTAAAATAAAAATTACACAGGATATGTCTAGAAATCATGCTCTAAATAAATAAATACTAATATACATTTATACATAAATGTAAATATATAAGTACCACAAACAAAGCCATTTTATATACTGTAAGTTTTATATGAAGTCATCTTTCAAGCCAGATAATTATATTAAGAGTGCTCATCACAAAATGTAAGTATTTATTCAAACTCTTTCAAACCGACTTTTGAAAACTGTCTTAAAAATCAAGACTCAGTCATTTTAGCAGTTCAGTGCAAATACTTCTAATATAAAATTTCCAGACGTAAGACGCACAGATGGATGCTACAGAGATCAATAATAAAAGGCATAAAGGCCACTCACACACACACGCACACACACACACGTGCGCACACAGCAGTCCACAGGCCTTTGTTGCTAGCATGCTCTTCCCTGCACACTTATATAAGCAATTGTGCTTTCCAAGTACATTAAGCTCAGGAAATTGATGCTACAATCACCTGACTTTTACTAGAGGTGCGGGGAAAGCAACACAGCATATAGCGAGCTACAGGCTCAACTGACATTTCAATTCAAATAAGTCAAAACAACAAGACAGTACCAAGAATAGCGGCGTCATCTGCCAGAAGACACAGGGTACACTATGCACATGTGCTCCCAGGCAGAGCAAGCATCTTCTTGCTAATTAGCACCAGCACATGTACCTGGGAGGCACTAAAGTACCCTCCTCATGAAAAATTAGAGACACCATCAGTGAACATCCCTCCCTTTGTGCACACATGGCCTTTGACAGATGGTATTGGGAAGAACCCCCAAAACAAGTCACTCACTTTAAAGATGGGGAAAAGTAGGAATCCAAACTAAGCAAAGTTCTCCAACAGCCTCAGCTGGTTTGTTTCTAGTTTTGTTTCAAGAGAACAGTTTGGCTCATTAATCAAGAAAATCACAAGAGAAAAGTAATTATAAAACCTGCAGCAGCTGAGCATGCAAGAGCCTGTCACTCTGGTGTCACCAGCCTTTCCAGAATGTCACCGTGGGGAAAACCCACAGTCTGTTCCCATGATGCTTCCTTCTTCACTGGCTCAAACACTGATCTCATTTTCCATGGAATACCCAAGACATACAAAAAGCCACCAGCAGCCAAAATCCTGCATGTTACATAGCACAAGTTGTATTTTCACCCAATTAAAACATGCAGCCTATAACGAATACTAGTGCTTAAATAATCTGCATTACTAAGCCTGGCCTCTCATTATCAAGCACTTAACAGGGAATCATAAAGTCACACTTGGAAGCGCAAATGACTGAGAATGGCATGGCAGACTGCCAACTTCACATGAAGATTTCATATTTTCTGGATGTTTTACAGCTTTCATTTGATTGTGACACATGAGTGAGTAAAGGCCTGCACTAAAAGGAGGAAGAACTGGAACCAAAAAGTACATGAGAGGGATTCCACCTCCTCTGTGCTCATGTGAAGTCTAAACCAAGCAGTGTCTCTTTAGGTCATGGTCCTCTGCATTGCTCACGGCCCTGTTTCTAACAGCACTTATTAGAGATGCAAAATTATAACCTTCAACACAAAACTACTCTAGAGAATCCCAAGAGATAGACACCCAAATCTGACTTGCAATTCTCACGCACATCATGCTTGCTCCATAAGTTACCAAGTGGCCTCTGCTTAAAGTAAAAGCTAATGCTGCTGTCATCTCCTTCATGGATGGGCCGCCTCAATGAAGACATACAGATGTAACTAAGACACACACATACACACAAATACACACACACATTAGACATATGCATGAAGAGGCATACATACACATCAATACACTTTTACAGTTATATTCACTTTAAAGTATGTTTTCTTTCAAATTTCAAGTCAAGGGCTGGAGGAATAGTACAGTGGATATAGCAATTTCTGGAAAGCTGAAGGCCCTCAGTTCGATTCCCGAGCACCACATAAGTCAGGAGTGGTGCTGCATGCCTGTACTGTCAACACTCAGGCAGAAGGACTGACATGAGTTTGAGGTCACCCTGGGCTAAATAGCTCAGGACCAGAATCAACTACAGAGAGAGAACCTATACTAAAAAAAAAAATAATAATAATAATAATAATAAGTCAAAAGTGCAAAAATAGGGTTATATTCTTCAAGAGGCACTGTGAAAAAATGAATTATTTGCCTTTACATATGTGTCAACTACAAGACTTGGGACCATGTTTTGTATTGGCTAGCTGTACCAACTTCTGTTTCTCTCTCTCTATAGAATCACAGAAAGAATAGAGTGAAGATATCCCACAATAGCCAACTAAATGCTCCTCACTCTAGTACAAACAATGAGTGGGACAGTCCTGTGTAGTAGTATTAAAACTCTACAGCTACTTGATCAAGCATAATCTCACACTTACACCTTTGTAAATGTTCCTATGATTTAGTTCAGTCAATGTTAAGCTACTATTAGAAGGCTTTAATATTTGCAGTCTTTAACTATTAATTCAATGATTTTTCTGTTTGTTTTCTTTTTGGGGGGTGAGGGGTGGAAACAGAGTCATGCTGTAGCTCAGGCTGGCCTTAAACTCATAACAACAATCCTCCTGCCTTAGCCTCCCCTGTGCTGAGATTACAGGCACGAGCCACATTTTTTTAATGTGGTGCTGGGAAATTGAACACAGGTTCTTGCACATACCAGGAAAGAGCACTAAACCTTTAGGTCCATTCCACCACCAGACCCAATTCAATGCCTTTTATTTTATGTTTTAACCATTATGACTTCTTTGAAATTTATCAAAAGGTGAAAAAAAACATAAGAAGACCTTTTAAAAATTCTTTGTTAGCTCCATTTCTTCTTAATGGGCTCTTTAAAGAAGACTGAGAACCAAAACCCTCTAATTCTTTGCAGATAGCCAAAAAGCTAGATTATAAATTATAGGGCAATTGAAACTTTATTCTAAGAAACCAGATTCAAGATTCTTTGTTGGGCACCCTACAATATCAGTTGAGAGATCACAAACTTATCCTTGTGCTCTAATCTCTCTAGGAGTCCACAAGATATGGCAGACTTATTTTTTAAATGTTTACAAAACTTTACATCCTGAAATTGTGACCAAAAAAACTATCTTTTTTACTTATCTTTATCTCATTCCATAAATTCAGCTGAGACATTCATATAAGGTCATTATAAATATTCTATTGCCTTGAAAAGATAACAAACTCATGTAATGCTCACCGTTTTCAGAGTAAATTTGGCTGGAAATATTTTACTGGACCTCTAAATATTCTATTCCTTCTAATTCCCTTCCTCTTACACACACAGCATGGCTTCTATTTTTAGAAGCCCCTTTAAAGGGAAATGAACTCCTTTCCGTGTGTCCCTTTCTATCCTGAAGACCTTTCCTGGGGTGAAAGCTGGCACTCTCAGGTGGCTCTGTTTAATTCTGAAAACAGAGCCAAAGGATTGATCAGTCATTCCAATGTTTTCATAGTACACTCCACCAGGGAGTGTGACTTTTAATCACTCAAAGGACAAATTCATGTGAAGAAATGCCTAACAAGACATGACGCACATACTCCTTACATCATGGATGTCTCCAACCTAACAATGGTTCAGTTTGTGACTTTTTGACTCCATAATGACTTGAGGTATTAAATAGAAACTGTTAAGTCAAATTTTGAACGTTGATCTTTTTTAGAATCTAGCAATATTCAGTATCATACATTTTCAGGATAGTGAGCTGCAACAGTAAGCTACAGCTCCCAATCCGTGCCATGATCACACAGGAAAACCACGGGCACTATGTAGTGTGTCGTGCTGCCAATCTAGAATGTTTGGTTGTTTCAATGGACTAAATATATTGTCTACTTAAAATATTTTCTTTGCACAATGGCTTTACTGGCTGTAATCCTATCCTGAAGAGCATGTGTATTTTGAAATGAAGTGCTAAATCAAGCGGCTGTCCTTTCTTGATGAAAAATGCAACAGAAACTTCAAAAATGCTTTCCAAAGCTAGTGATTAACTGAACGGAGCAGCTGACAATCAAACTTGGGCCTCTAGTGACCAACCACAGGCAATGGAAAAGTAGCCGGCTGGAGACCAGGGGACTGTCTGGGAGCCATCGCACTGTCTTTAACTGACCCACATGGGGACTGCATAAAGTTCTGCACATTCATCGATCCCCTGTCTGAGTAGTCTGATGTGATAAGTTCGAGATATTGCAAAAGAAACAGAAAAAAAAATCTGTTTGGGGAGCAATAAGAACTCAGTAAATACATGTGAAGATGGCGAAGGGAGGGGTAGGGAGAAAGTCAGGATCCTCCAAACGACTCCTGTGCCTGCAACCGTGAAACATGCCCACATCTATCCAGTCAATCTTTCAGGTCTAGTATACCACATAGGCCCCTGGTAGGACCTTGGTAGCAGTGAGGACAGCCGGAGCAAAATCTAGTAAGTTATGACAGCTTCCTCATCAACATTATAGCCCAAGAAGATAGGAAAATTCAGTAATTACAAGTGGCAACCACAGGCCATGAGTAATTATTAAAAGCACAGAGAGCCCCTGACCAGAAAGCTCATGGCTTTCCTTTGGAGCTAACACAGTACTTCCCAATCAGGCCATTTTCCCTTCCTCATAAAATAGTACAGGAAACAATCCCTTTTACCCTTCATGTACCTAACAACCCTGTACTGCAAACTCAAATTTGATTTATGTTTCTAAGGGAGCATTCTGTGTCTGTGAACACATGGTGGAGAGAGACGCAGATAGTCAGAAATCCATCTGACCAGTGCCGACTCCTGCTGCGGCTCTGGGGGCTGTCTGTGCTTTCAGCGCAGACCTAGTACCTCTTTTGTGAAATGGCAGCTGAGGAGATCCAGACACTCGCTGATGAAAAGTCCAAGGACAGAGTCAGGACTTAGAAAAATGAGCATAGTAACTTGAAGGTGGTAGACAAGATGGCTCTGTAGTACAGTTTAAGAAGTATATACCACTTAATAAACTAATAAAGCTTATTGAGAACAATGGCTTGTAGAGAAGCAGATCAGATTCCAACTTGATGGACAGCCAGTCAATGAAACAGACACACCTGCACTACTGGAAATTAAAGATGAAGATACAATTGATGTGTTCCAACAGCACACAGGAGGTGTCTACTAAAAGGGAACCTGTAACAATTCTACTCCAAAATTCTGTCCTTCCAGATCAAGAATACACTATCAGAAAACCCCAATTTGGTTCCACTACATCCTGTCCACTATGGTACAGTTTCCTCTATTTTTTTTTCATTTCCCCCTCCTCGTTCTTTTATTGACATAAAGTGCCTGGCATATGTGCGCAAGCACACCGCATTGTTTTTAAATGGCAGACATTATGTTGGGACTGACACTGACTGGAGATGAGGTGGAGAAAATACTAGTTCTGTGAAAAATTCTCTTTTTTCCATTGGTGGCATGTTCATTCAGCTTTCATCCTCACATTCCAGTGATTCTTCACAAAAAGACAATGTTATGGAAATCTTTGCACACCTTATTTGGAGAATTTTGATGTTTTTTATCATTGTAAAATGAAGGATAATTTTATAACTTTTTTGTTTGTAGCCATTAAATGTAGGGCAATTTGTCATTTAAGTAGGAATAAACTACTCTTTAATACACAGGAAAAAAATCTTAGATAAGTTTTCCATTTACGTCAAGTGTCTTACTGTTCAGATAAACTCCTGATATAAAACTTAAAAAGAAAAAAGAAATTCACTTAAAGCAATCTTCATAGAGTCTCCAGTTGTGGGCAAAGTGGTAGTAAAGGAGACCCTGAGTTGTGGGAATGTAATTAGTGATTCCTAACCCACAGCTTCTCAATGCACATAAGGAACTGCACGGGGGCGCAGAACTCATAATCTATTTTATCTAAATTGGATTTGCTTTCAGCAGAACCTAAAATGGCTTGTGGCACCTGTGAAACATTATTCTTTTGCTAAACAAGTTTTTTTTTTTTTTTCCTTACTGGAAAGTCTACTCCAGGTGTTGTGGTTAGGATCTGGAGTGTCCCCCAAAAGTCTCATGTATTTTAATGGAACTATGTGATGTCGGTGGATTTGGGTCTAGTCTGGAGGAGTGGATTACAGTTAAGTTAGGATTAACGGTGTGTAGTGGCCACACCAGGATGCAGGAGGGACTGGTTACTGAGCGGAGACCTGAAAGGATACATAAGCTGCACCTGCCTTCCTGGAGGGTTGGCACTAGTCTCAACTAGCCTCAGCTTGTCTTCCTGTTTGTCCGGGGAAGCTGCCTCCACCTCCCTCTCTGCCGTGTACTTCGATTGTTGCCGGCCACCCCTGAATGGACTGTGGCCTTAGAGACTGTGAGCTAAAATAAACCTTTCCTTTCCTAAGTTTGTGGGCATCGGGTATTGAGTCACAGCAACAAAAAAGTAACTAAGACACCAGGTGAGCATCATATTCCAGGTCCACAAAGCTAAGATGTGCACTTAGCCAAGGAGAAGGAACATCTTGATAAAACCCTCTCACGTTCAAGGTCAAAGTTCCTCAGCCAGCTTGTTAGAATGTTCACAAGATGGCTCAGGGTGGGAGCTGCTGGACCAGATTATGATTTATGTCAATCTCCTTAGCTTTCCAGGGAGATAGCTGTATCTCTCAAGCCAATAAATTGTCAAGAGGCAGAGATGGGGGCTAGGAGATTAGGAGGTTGTCCACGACCTGAAATCACAATAGGGTCGGACAAATGAATAGCTAGCAAATGAATGGTGACCATTTGACTGGGAGACAGAGCAACTTGCAGACTTGTTCTTGGAAGTCCAGGAAGCCAACTATTTCTGAGCCATAAGAGAAGCTGGAAAAAGGAAGGAGAGCAGAAAAGGAGGTTGGAAGTCAATGAGCTTGGGGCTGTATTTTAATTATCTTTGGATAAAGATGAAACTTAACCACCACTGTCCTCTGGCACACCAGTGAAATATTTAGGAAGAGGATTAGACCACATTTGAATGACTGCCATATATTTGCATTTTCTATAATTTCTTTTTTGATCTGCCTAGCAGACTAATGATATTTAATATATAATGCTTGAAATTATGAAACAACATTTTAACACATTTGAGAAATTGAAAAAGAAAAAATCACTCAAAAACTATCACTCTAGTGGGAAATATCTATTATGCATTTCTTCTTTTATGTATGTTTTGCCATCGTCATTTTTATATAAAACTAAGATTCCTATTTTCAGTTAAAGTTACATCAAAAAAATTTTTATATGTTACAGTCTTTAAAGTCACCTCTTTCAATGACTGGAGAATTTACCCAAGGGATATGTAGTAGCCTCTGAAGTTTCAAAATATTTCCAATTATACATTATTACAAATAAAGCTATAGTCAACACTTACTTGTGTGTGGTGGATTTTCTTTTTCCCCACTATTTTTATTAATATACATATGCAATTCATAGTGTTTACAATGAATTTGGGTATGTCATACACATAAGTATCATATCAACTTTACAATCCCTTCCCATTTTTGACCCTCCCAGTGCCTCCCTATTGCTTCCCCCAACTCCAGCTATCACTTCATGTGGTTCTATAGAATGTCTGTATTCTGAGTTTTTCAAGTCAGAGAAACTATACAGAACATAACATATTAATCTTCCACATCTAAATCATTTCACTTAAGTCACCACTCTAACTCACCTTCCTATTCCTTGAATGGGTCGTAGTAGTTAAATCTTGATGTCTCTTCTCTGAATCAAAGCAATCCCAAAAGTTTTTTTCGTGTATTTTACTAATCTTTGTAGCTATTCTTTTTTTTTCTTTTCTCCCATTTTATTGATATGTATAAGCACAAAATTTAAGTTTTACAATGAAGTTGAGCATTTTGTGCACCTATGTATCTTGTCTAGGTGACAAGGACTTTCCCACTCTCCTTTTGTCCTTCCACCTACCCAAACCACCCTCCCTCCCTGCACTACCACCCTTTTTCACTTTGTTTTTCAGTTTAAGTTCCATAAGAGTTGTGATCTGGGTCTCTCATATCAGAGAGACCATTCAACGTTTCATCTTTTGCTTCTGACTCACTTCACTAAGCATGATGTTCTCAAGTTTCTTCCATTTGCCTGTAAAAGCCTCCATGCTGTTGGACTTTATAGATGCATAGTATTCCATTGTGTACAAATGCCACAGTTTGTGTATCCATTGGTCTGTTCATGGGTATTTTGGTAACTTCCATATTTTACCTATTGTGAGTTGTGCTGCTATGAACATGAGTATACAAATACCTGTGTTGTGTGTTGTTTTGGCCTCTTTTGGATGTATTCTCAGGACGGGTATTGCTGGATTAAAGGAGATATTAATGCCTAGTCTTCTGAGAGATCTCCATACTGCTTTCCACAGTGGTTGTACGAATTTACATTCCCACCAGCAGTGCAGGAGGGTTCGTTTCTCCCCTCAGCCTCACCAGCACTGATTACTATTTGACTTGTTGATATAGGCCATTCTTTCTGGAGTGAGATGGTATCTTAGCATTGTTTTGATTTGCATCTCTCTTATGGCTAGAGATGTTGAACATCTTTTCATGTATCTATTGGCCATTTGTACTTCTCCATGAGTGAACTGCCTCTTCATTTCATTTGTCCTCTTTTCAATAGGATCCTTTATTTTGGTAGGCTTAATTTTCTTCAGCTTCCTGTATATTCTAGTTATCAGATTCCTATCTGAGATGTTGGTGGTGAATTTTTTCCCAGTCTGTTGGTTCTCTTTTTACAATGTTGATAGTTTCCTTTGCTGTGCAGAAACTTTTTAATTTGACAAGATCCCATTTGTTAATAATGGAGATAATTTCTTTTGCTATTGGTGTCTTGTCAAGAAAGTCTTTGCCAACCCCTGTGTCTTTTAGATATTTGCCTAATTTGTCTCCTAGGAGGCTCAGTGTTTCGCTTTTAATGTCTAGGTCTTTGATCCACTTTGATTTGATTTTGGTGTATGGTGATAGGTGTGTGACTAGATTCATTCTTCTGCATGTAGATGTCCAATTTTCCCAGCACCATTTGTTGAACAGGCTGTCATTTATCCATTGTATTCATTTGGACCCTTTGTCGGAGATTAAGTAATTGAGGGTATTTGGGTTTGTCTCTGCATCTTCAGTTCTGTTCCACTGGTGTATCTGTCTCTTTTTGTGCCAGTACCAAACTGTTTTTACAACTATTGCTTTATAGTACAGCCTGATGTCTGGAACTGTAATACCTCCTTCATTGGTCTTGTTGCTCAGGATTGCTTTGGCTATTCGTGGTCTCTTTTGGTTCCATATGAATTTAAGAATTGTTGTTTCAAGTTCTTTGAAGAAATTTGTAGGTATTTTGATAAGAATTACATTGGATCTATGTATCAGTTTAGGTAGTATAGTCATTTTGACTTTATTTATTTAACCTATCCAAGAGCAGGGGATGCCTTTTCATTTTCTAATGTCTCCTATAACTTGTTTCTTCAATGTAATGTAGTTTTCTTTATATAGGTCCTTCACTTCCTGGGTTAGGTATATTCCTAGGTATTTAATTTTTTGCGGAGCTATTGAGAATGGAACTGTTTTTCTGAGTTCTTGCTCAATAAGTTCATTTTAGTGTAGAGAAAAGCTATTGATTTTTTAGTGTTAATTTTATAGCCTCTTACTTGGCTAAAGATTTTTTATTATTTCCAGGAGTTTCATAGTGGAGTTTTTAGGGTCTTCAATGTAGATAATCATATCATTTGCAAATAAGGAAAGTTTGACTTCCTCCTTTCCAATGCAGATTCCCTTTATTTCATTTTCTTGTCTGATTGCTATGGCCAGTGTTTCAAGGACTATATTGAATAAGGGTGGTGAAAGTGGGAAGCCTTGTCTTGTTCCTGATCTGAGAGGGAACGATTTCAATATTTCTCCATTTACTATGATATTTGCAGTAGGCTTAGCATATATGGCTTCTATGAGTTTTAGGTAGGGCCCTTCTATACCTATTTTTCTCAGTGTTTTTATCACGAAGGGCTACTGGATTTTGTCAAAGGCTTTTTCTGCGTCAGTAGAGTTGATCACGTGGTTTTCATCTTCCCTTTTGTTGATATGGTGTATTACATTGATTTATTTACGTATGTTGAACCAACCTTGCATTTCAGGTTGATCCTGGTGTGTGATCTTTCTGATTAATTGTTGAATTCTGTCTGCCAGAATCTTATTGAGGATTTTTGCATCTATACTCATTAAAGATATAGGTTTATAATTTTCCTTCCTGGTTAAGTCTTTGTCTGGTTTTGGGACTAGTGTGATGCTAGTCTCAAGAAATGAGATTGGTAGTATTCCTTCACTTTCTACTTTATGAAATAGTTTGAGGAGGACTGGAGTAAGTTCTTCCCTAAAGTACTGAAAAAATTCTGTTGTGAATCCATCTGGGCCTGGACTTTTATTTGTAGGTACAGCTATTATTACTGCTTCAATTTCTGTTTGCATGATGGGGTTGTTCAAGATTTTTATAACTTCCTCATTTAATTTTGGTATTTTTTTATGTATCTAGGAAGTCATCCATTTCTTCCCAATTCTCAAATTTGTTAGAATATAGGTGTTCAAAGTGATTTCTTATAGTATTCTATAAGAGTCTGTTCTAATTTCATGCTTTTCATTTCTAAGTGTGCTAATCTGTGCCTTTTCTTTTATTTGCTTGATAAGGTTAGCAAGAAGTTTGTCAATTTTGTTAATTCTTTCAAAGAACCAGCTCTTTGACTCATTAATCTTTTTATTGTCTTTTTAATTTTGATCTCATTTATTTGAGATCTGATCTTTATCATTTCTTCTCTTCTACTGCCTTTTGGGTTAAGTTGTTCTTGTTTCTCTAGGTCCTAAGGTGCATCATTAGCGAATTTATTTGTGACTGTTCTGTTTTTTTGATGTGTGCATTTATGGATATGAGTTTTCCTCATTGTGTCTCACAGATTTTGATATGATGTACTTCTAACATCATTTAACTCTATGAAGTTTTTGATTTCTTCTCTGATTTCTTCTATGATCCATTGTTTGTTCAGTAGTAAGTTGTTAAGTCTCCATGTATTTGTGTATTTTCTTCTGTTTCTGCTGCTGTTAAGTTCCAGTCTTATTCCACTATGGTCTGGAAGTATGCAGGGAATTATTTCTATCCCTTTGTACTTGTTTAAGTATGACTTATGTCCCAGGACATGGTCTATTTTAGAAAATGTTCTGTGTGCTGCTGAGAAGTATGGGTAGTCAGTTGATGTTGGATGGAAAACTCTGTAAACGTATGTTATGTCCTAGTTTTCTATAGTGTCTTTCATCAGTTGTATATCTTTGTCTAATTGATCTATCTATTTGTGATAGTGGAATATTAAAGTTCCCTACTTTAGTTGTATTGGGGCCTATGTGTCCTTTCAGATCTAGTACTTTTTGGTTTACATAATTTGGGGCTCTAGAGTTGGGGACATATATATTGATAATTGTGATTTCTTCCTGCTCTAGTGTTCCTTTAACCAGTATGTAGTGACCATCTTTGTCTCTCTTCACCTGTTTTCTTTTGAAATCTGGTGAGTCTGAGATTAATATGGCTACCCCTGCTAGCTTTCTGGGTCCTGTTGCATGAAATACTGAATTCCAACCTTTTATTTTCTGTCTATGTGTTACCTTGTGGGTGAAGTGTGTCTCTTGTAAGCAGCAAATTGTGGGTTTCTCTTTTTTGATCCAGTCTATGTCATCTGATAGGTGAGTTGAGGCCATTCACGTTTAGGGTAATTATTGATGTATGTTTGGTGTGTCCTGCCATCTTACAGTTTCTCCACGTTGTTTACTAGCTTTACTTTTTCTCGGCTCATTCTCTTCTAGCTTCTGTCTTTTTCTTCTCTGGGGTCACTTGTGTTATTGGCCTCTCTTTCGCTATCCAAGTTTCCTTTAAGAATTCTCTGCAGTGATGGCTTAGTGGCTGCAAGTTTCTTTAAGCCTTCTATATTATCGAAATTTTTAATTTCTCCCTCTAGTTTAAAAGATAGTTTTGCTGAGTATAGTAGTCTTGGTTGGAATTTGTGTTCTTTTAGTGTTTGGATGACATTGTTCCATGATCTCCTGGGTTTTAGAGTCTGGGTTGAGAATTCTGCAGTTATCCTGATGGGCTTACCATTGTAGGTCACCTTCTGCTTTTCTCTTGCCACTTTCAGTATTCTCTCTTTGTGATGGGTTTCTAGTACTTTAATTATGATGTGTTGTGATGAGGCTCTCTTCTGATCAATATTGTTTGGTGTTCTATCTGCCTGCAGTAGTTCAATGTTCATTTCTCTTTTTAGGTTTGGGAAATTTTCTTCCATAGTTTCCTAGAATATGACTTTTAAGCCTTTTGTTTCATCCTTGGTCTTCTCTTGGATTCCCATAATTCTCAGGTTTGTATCTCTCTGAATCATCTATCAGTCATTGTAATGATTCACTTCCCTCTTTTTTTACTTTGCATTCTTTGTGGTCTTTCTGTTCCTGCTCCATCATTTTGTCTTCTAGGTCTGATAATCTATTTTGAAATTGTTCAATAGCATTGCTTATTGTGATCTGTTTTTTTTTCACTTCCTGGTTATCTGTATTTATTTCTTTTTTGTGTGTCTGTTGTATTCTTCTCTCATTTTTTGTATTGCCTTCATTATCTTCCGGTTCATTTCTTCTTTGATCTCCTCTACTTGCTTCTTGAAGCTTGCTTTTAGCTTAGCTAGGTCCTGGTTTAGCTCTTGCTCTATGAATTTTATTTCCTGCATTAAATCCTATTTTAATTGCTGCTTTAATTCGATATATTTCTGGACCCAGAATTACCATCATTTTTGCCATTTTCATCTTTAGATTCGGACTTTTTAGTATTTCTAGTATGCTCTTCTAATATGTCAAGACTTTTTGAAGCAGATTTACTTCCACTTTTCCTCATGGTTCTGTTGTCTTTGGTTGTCTCTGGTTATCTGTCCCTGGGTTTCCCCTAAGGACTTACCCTGGCACGGCTCTGCCCGAATCTAGGAGATCACAGTCTCTGCGCTAACCACCACTGAGAAGAGCGGGGGAGATGGCAGTGAATCGACCCAATCTAGTCCAATGTGGCTCTTTCCGGTACCGGCAAAGCCCAGTCTCTGTGCAGGACTCTGCTGCAAGGGGTGGCAGGGAAGGTGATCGGGTGTCCCACCCATCTATTCCAGAGAGGCACTGCCGGTAGTAGCAAAGCCCAGCGTCCGCGCCAGCCTCTGCTGTGAGGGACAGCGGGGAAGATGGCAAGGAGACATACTGCTGAGCCTAGTATCCACCATAAGGGCGGCGGGGAGGAAGATAGCCAGGAGTCCTACCAGCCTCTTTGAAGCTTCCCTGCCTGGTGCTAGCCGAGCCCAGGTTCTGCTGCAGGCCACTGAGGCGAGGGGCAGCGGGGAAGATGTCTGGGTCATACCAGCCTCCTCCGAAGCGGCCCTGCCTGGTGCTAGCTAGGCCCAGGTTCCACCCTACGTTTCCACCACGAGATGGCATCGGCAGTGGGGATGGCCAGATGCATTACCGGCCTGCTCCTGAGCTGCTCCGCCAAGCGCTAGCCAGGCCCAGGTTCCGCAGTACATTTCTGCCAAGCGAGACTGCGGCGGGGATGGCCAGGTGCCCTACCAGCCTGCTCCTGCACTGCTGGGCCCATGTTCCACAGTACTTTTCCTGCCACATGAGCGGATTTTCTTTTCTGAACGCTTTCTTAGCATAAATTCCCAGACATGGGACACTTAGTCATTAGATGTCCACACACTTCCTGAGTTTTACATACCTGTCAAATTACTTCTCATAAGTTCAAAAACATATAAGAATATATCTTTGGCAGTCTGAGTATTATTTTTGATTTTTTTCAAATTCAATAGATAAAAATTTTCTACTGGAGTTTATTTTATGGAGACTCGACTATTTATAAATGTTTATTAGCTACAAATGTTTAAATTGTATCTTCATGCTCTTTTTCCATTTATCTCCTATTCCTATGCTATTTAAATAAACTCTTAGTATAACAAACACACAAAACCCTGATCATATTGGCAGCATGTGTGTCTTACACTCTGGCTATATCTGCCTCCATATCCAAGGATTTTACTAGTATTCAGTCAAATCCCTTTGTGACGCACAGCCCTTAAAAGTCATCAGTCATCTAGAGTTCATAAGTATAATCTTTTTTTCTTGTTTTCTCAATATTTTTCTTGAAATTCTTTTTTATTGTTGTTGTACTTCACTATTTAATCACATTGAATTTGGGTATATCCTATCAGATAAGTGTTAAGTGAGTGTTTTCCAAATTCCAAACCAGCTGTGTCACCAGTATTGTTGAACAATCCCCTTTGGAGTGAATCTGCTATTTCCCCATGCCATACACACATATGGCATTATTGTGTGGTATGAAAAAGAACACTGGCACATGTACACATTTACCTGTTAAGCTAATTTAAGATGATGTTTTTTTAAGCACTGCCTTCTCCTATTGGAAGGATGAAAATTATGAGGACTTTTCCCCACATTCTAGGTGTTAGGTATCTATAGTAAGGAGATTTGCATAAAAAACTGGATGGCAGGAAACTGCTGGGGTTTTCTGGGGTTCTCTGGGAATCTTTAGGGACAAGCACAGGCTGGTTTTTCCAAACTAAGCACATCCACCCAAGCTTCCAAAGCTGTCCCCTCTCAGATATGCATTCTTCAGGTCATTGGACATTGAAGACATTTGCTTTCACACTTTCCCCTAATTCCTTCCTATATCAAATAAGCACCAAGAAGCACCTACTAAATGCTGAATACTGTTCTAGACAGAGGGAAAAAAAAACTTAAACCAAGACCCCAAACACCTAACCTCTGAAGGGCACGTCCAAAGGTCACATTTGGGCCTTAACTTAATAGCAGCTAAAGCCTACTGATTGACTACTACAAGCCAGGCTTTCATCTCTTTATTCACATTCTCAAAGTCATCTCATGTAATCCTCAAAGTAACCCTTGTGCTAGCTGTTATTGCCCTTTTAGAGAAAAAAGGGGGGAAAAAGACAGAAAGAAGGGAAGAAGGGAGGGAAGGAGGGAAGGAGGAAAGAAGGAAGGAAGGAAGGAAGAAAAGAGAGAGAGAAAGAAAACTTGTGACTCTGAAAGACTACATGACTACACAAGGACATCAAGTCACAGAACTGTTATCTGGACCCACAGCCTTGGAACTACAAGTGAAACAATAACTTTGTAGATCTTCACCTGAAGGTTCAGACTACCTGCAATTAATTCTCTAATATAATTTCAACAGTCATTGTTAAATGAGCAACTAATTGACATAATCTCATACAAACACAATAAAAGCACAATGCACCACATTCTAAAAAAGTGATTCTTCCTTCAAAAGGTATCTTACTTGGGGGGTGGGGGTGGGGGGGTGCTACTGTCTTTCTTTATGCCTTGGAGATGAAAACTCCCCTTGGGAGGGCTCCTAGAAACTGTCTATCAGATAGTTCTGCCCTTCACTGGCCCAGACCATGACCCTCTCTCCTGTGGACTGATAAGATTCCCTCACAGACTGATTACTGGATAAGAACAGTGTTTCTTATCTGATGGACTTAAGGCAAAGGATCGTCTGTCTACCATTAACAAGGTTTCATTTTCAAGCCAAGCTATAGTAATAGTGCTAACACAGGTCCAACACAAGATGGGAGCTGCAAACACTAAATTCCCAATATATCTAGCCTTCCAGGTTAGAAAAACATTTGCAAAACCTGAGTGTGTACAGAACGAGAGTTCACATTCAGATAGTCCCTGACTTATAGTTAATTGTCAGATAGTTTCACTTACATGATTTTTCAACTTTAGATTGACACAATAACAGAAGGCATTCAGCAGAAATTCTACTTTGGAATCTGGATCTTTTCCTAGACTACCAAATATTAATCCCATCCTTTCTTGTGATGCTGGGCAGCAGCATGAACCACATCTCCCAGTCAGCCACAGTGTCTCAGAGGAAATAATCAGTGTTCTACATTAAGCTGTGTTGCTGAACTGTGATCAACAGTAGATTAGTTGGATTCAATGCATTTTTCCACTTCCAAATTTTCAGCTTATGATAGGCTCATCAGGCCCATAACTTTATGCAACCTTTTCACTTAAGACAAGTTCACCAGCCTAACACAAAAGGAAAAACATTTGTATATATTCAGTTTGTTTCTCTGAAAGAGTCCAACAATGACATATCCTTATTCCACCACTACGCAGTCCATTCAGAGAGTGTGGTGAGTGACAATGGGGCAGGGAGACGCCAACATCAACTAAGAGCTAGAGAGGTGATGATGGCGAACTCTTTCCAACAATTTATGCACAGGAGCTAGCTTGATTTGCCTGAACCACTGGGGACAAGAGAGCCCAGCCCTAGTCATGTTTTCTTCATTCATAAATATAATGATAGTAGGTACCTCTACGAGTTCTACACAAAGAATATAAAAATGTCAAGATTTATGCCTCCTTTTCAGACCTCTCTCCAGCCTGGTGACAATATAGTATAGTTAGGATCTTGAGTGTCAGCCAAATGCCTAATATATTTGGAACTGTGTGGCAGAGCTTGGCAGGAAGGGGTGGATATTTGGGGTTTGACCTGGAGGGATTGTATCAACTTATTGAAATTGGGGGTTGCCCAAGGCAGAGCTTTCAGGTGTTCGTTATTGACTTGTGGATCAGGAAATGAGGGAAATGAGCTGAACTAGATAAAGAAAGGTAGAAGAAACACTATTGTAGCTTCTTCCTGGGAAATCTCATCTGCTTATGCCTACCTCACTTCTGCAATGGGTGAGCAGCTTTCCAGCCTCCACCACTGCCAATTGCACCAAGGTCAGATTCTGTGAAACCTTCTGAAACTGTGAGCTAAATAAATCTTTTCTCTCTTAAATTGTAGATGTTGGTTATTTTGTCACTGCAACGATAAAGTAACTGAACCATTAAACACACTGCCTGCCTCCTCCAATGTTCTTTGCTCAATTCATCTCAAATACCATCCTCTTACAATGAAAAAAAAAAATCAAACAGCTTGATTCCTTTTTGTAAAGATGGTAAGAGAAAAACTACTAGGAATGCTGTCTCATTTCTACAACAATCAAGTTTGTCTGCATGTTGTCACAGAAAACAGCTTTCTAGAAAGAAGAAAGGAATGGGGGAGGGGGGGTGGTGGCCAAGTGATACAGTTGTGCAATGTCTCCTATGGACTCCCTTAAAGAGTTGAGAATACAATAAAAACTGCCTGTTCAACTTAGCTGGAGAGGAAGATATGCCCTAACAATGGAAAGGAAGCCAAGGGAAGGTCAGAAATCCTGAAGACATACTGGATGCAGAGGGAAACAGCATCCCTGGAAGCTGTCCCTGAAGCCCAGAGCCACCAGTATCCATAGATGAAGGAAAGTCCTGAGCCCAGAACCTCTGAATGAGGTAAGTACATATGCAAAAGAAATGAGAACTGACAGCAGTTGGTAGCCCTAGCCTCCAGAAACATAGTGCAAACTGCAAACACACTGCAAGCTTCCCATAGAACAGGCTAGAGCAGAAGCAATACTCAGCAGCCATGGTGGGCAGTGACACAGGCAGGAGGCATTTCAAAAAAATAAAAGCCCAAGCCTGAACAGTTGATTTAAAGAAGACTCAGACCGACACACCAGGGTTTTGGGGCATACTCCTTAATAGTGCCTGCGAAGAAACTGGCACAGGAAACAGTTGCAGAGAGGAGAGAAAGACCACCAACCCCTCAAATGGCTGGGGTGTAGTGGGAGCACATTCCAGGGCGGAGAGCCCTGCCCACAGGAGAGGGAAGCCAGGACAGCCAGGGGAGCTTTGCTGAGGGAGTTGAGGGTTATCTTGACACATGAGAGGCCGTTCGACTTTTACGTCTTCCCTCAATGCCTACTCCAAACACAGAACTCAGAGAACATTCAGCTCCCCTCCCACATACCCTCATAGCCATTCAAAGAAACCTCTCTGTTAGGCCTTTGAAGTGAGGTCCCTCAACAACAACAACAAAAAAAAAAAATGGGAAGAAAACAAGGCAACAAGACACCCACAGAAATGCCTGAGTCCCCAGAAACTGATGACAAGCACCTTGAAATAGTGGAACTCATAGGGAATGAATTCAAAAAGTAAATAAGCAAGTCGAACAGCCAGTTCAAACAAGATATTCTCAAAGAAATGCAAGCAATGATCAGTGGTTTTAAAGAGAAACTTACTAAACAAATAGTGGTCCTAATAGATACAAAGCTCACGGAGCATACAGAAACTGGAAATAAAAAGTTACCTGAGGTAAATAAGGAAATGCAAGATATGAAGGAACACTTTGATAGAGAAGTGGAAATTTTGAAAAGAAACCTAGCTGAAATTCAGGATATGAAAAATACATTTGAAAGCAAGGAAAGTTGACTCGAACTTTGTGAGGACAGAATTTTACACCTTGAAGACAAGGCTGAGGAAATAAATGCTACAATTAAGCATGACTCCAAAATTAAAATTGAGTAAAGTAGCTGGATCAATGACAATAGCTGCTGGAAGACTCAAAGAGAACCAATCTTAGCATTATGGGTGTGGAAGAAAGAGAAGATAACAGCAAAAGTATAAAGAATTTATTCACTGAAATCATGCAAGAAAATTTCTCAAACCTAGGAAAAGAAATTAATTTTCAGGTACAAGAGGCTTATAGAACACTAATTATACTCAACCAGCAACAACACTTCCCACAACATATCATAATAAAAACCTCAAAAATTCCCCATAATGAGAGAATATCAAAAGCACCAAGAGAAAAACAACCATTATTTTACCAAGGCAAACCCACTTGAATTACTGCAGATTTCTCAATGCAAACTTTGAAGGCCAGAAGAGTTTGAAGCAACATCTTTCAAGCTTCAGCAGACAGCAAGTGTCAACCCAGGTTATACTATCTGGCAATACTGTCCTGGAAAAATTGAAGGGTAAGTAAAAATTTTTCATGACCAAGAATCCCTAAAGAAATTTGTGATCAGTAGCCCAGCATCAAGAAAATACTTGAAGTAATGTTTAAGAGGGACAGAGAGACAAGCAGCACCAAAGAACATGGAGAAAAGGAAACATTTAAAGAGAAAGTGTAACCAAAAAAAAGAAGACATCAATCATTTGAGTTGTACATCATTAAAACAATACCAGCTTTCTTATAAAATCGTGAAAATTTCTACCATAATTATTACTTTTATTAGCATATTAGTTTGCAAAACATAATAGTTATATTCAAGATGAGGAATATGAGCCTGTGAAACTTGATGTGTGTATGTGTAGATATTTAGCTAGGGTTGGAGTAGCAAAAAGTCATCATTTTAATTTGGGATATATTTAGTTTTAAAACCAGTAGGAGTTAGTAAATAATTGCTTTAGGGGGTCTTTTCCCTGAAGCTGTCACCGAATGGTAAAGATAGTAGATCATGTAGCTTTAGTCCACTGGCTAAGAACTTAGTCAGATATTAGTTCAACCTGTGACTCTTGAACTATACTTTTCAATTTCATGCTCTGGAACTAAATGTGAAATAATTATCTTACTCATTTCTTCTTGTTCCTTGTTCAGAAAGAACTCAAAAGTTTCTGAAATAACTAAGTGTGCTGTTATATCTATTGTTTTATGTGTAATATACTTTTAAATTTTTCCCATTTTATTGATATGTATAAGTACAAAATTTTAAGGTTTACACTGATCTTGAGCATTTTGTGCACATACATATCTTGTCAAGGTAACAAGACCTTTCCCACACTCCTTTCGACCCTCCCCAAACCTCCCCCTTCCCTTTATTTTTCACTTTAAGTTCCATGACATAGTTGTGATCTGAGTTTCTCATATCAGAGAGACCATTCGATATTTCACCTTCTGCTTCTGACTCACTTCACTAAGCATGATGTTCTCAAGTTTCTTCCATTTTCCCACAAAAGCCACCAAGCTGTCGGATACTGTGCATCTGTGATATACTTTTGTGATACAGACTTAACTTTAGTTAACATGGTGATTCGATATACTTAAGTTCATTTAATGTAGCAATTCACTTAGTCAAACTTTGATATAAGTTTAGCTTAAGAAAACTGATTGATGATTACCTGAATGTCTTTGCATTGTATACACATTTACTTTTCAGTACTCAGCTAAGGAATTTGAAATTTAACTTGTCCCTTTTTTTCTTTCTCACATTTTCTAGCCTTATGAATTCCATTGTTATTGTTCTTTTCTTATGTGGACTGGCGGACAAGGTCATGTTTAAGAATTGCAAAAAAGATATAGTAAGATACAAAGAAAGAAAAAGAACTTTCCTTAAATCATCCCAATAAAGAGCTCTGCTGGCCCCAGAGAAGAGGCATTACAATATGGCTACTGCAAACCATTCTAAGGGTGGGAAGCTGGGCTAAAAAGTGGTGATTTGAGTGGTGAAGTCAGACACAGAAGATTAAATATGTTAAATATCACATCGTTTCTCTGATATGGAAACCTAGAATACACGTATTCTGTAGAAACAAATGGGTGTGATAGTGGCAGTTAGGGGGGACAGGGAAGGTGTGGGAGGGCAAAAATGGGGGGGAGGGATTATAATGTTTATGTAATATATACGTGTACAAAATACTCAAGCTCACTGTAACCATTATGTTTCATGTATATATAGAAATGGCAGAGGCTGGAGGAATGGCTCAGAGGTTAAAGCCCTTACCTAGAAAGTGCTATATCAAGTACCAAGTACCAGAGTTCAATTTCCCAGCACCACATATGCCGGGCATGGTGGTGCACCCCTACAATCCCACCACTTGGGAGGCTGAGGCAGGAGGACTCCCATGAGTCCAAGGCCAGCCTGGGCTCCATAGTGAGTTCAGGGCCAGACTGGGCTACAGAGTGCAACCCTGTCGCCACCCCACCCCCCAAAAAAATTAAATAAAATGAAAAATACATAAATAAAAATGGGGAAGAAAAGAAGAAAAAAATCATATTTTTTCAGGGAAAAGGACCCACAATAAAATCTAGAAACTTTATTTTTATTGTATCTCCAAATAGAATCTGTGGTGGTTTGGATCTAGAGTGTCCCCCAAAAGCCTCAAGATCCTATGGATACTGTGTAGGGGTGGGAGGTGGGGCCTGGCTGGGAGGGGCGGATACTTAGGACTTGACTTGGAGTGTGTGTGCTGGTCCTGCCCTTCCTCCCAGTCTCTTTCTTCCACCATGCTATTAGGATCTCTGACCCAGGAACTCACCATTTCAGCTATAGCTGCAGCCCCACCATGTAATTCTACTATTTTCCAGCCACCCACCCATGAAAGGACTGAGATCTTTTGAAACTGCAAGCTACAATAAATCTTCCCTCCCTAAGTTGAGTGTGTTGATGTCAGGTATTGAGTCACAGTGACAATAAAGTAACTAAGACAGAATCTCTCCCTACAAATGGCAGAGCATCCTAGCAAGTAGCAATTAAGCAAATTCTAAATCCATTCTGTCAGATCTCTATCACTTTGTCTAACTGATTGCAGCTAAATGTCATTTTAATTCTTCCCTTCTGGTCCACCTCTGCAAGGTACAAGGGCTTGTAACCAAAAGCAACAAGAATTATATTTATAAGATTAACTCTTAAATAAAACTCAACAGTCTCTCTCTCTCTCTCTCTCTCTCTCTCTCTCTCTCTCTCTCTCTCTCTTTCTCTCTCTCTAACTGAGCTTCCAGGAAACATGGTACAGAAAAGCTTCCACCCTTTCCCAGGGTCTGTTCATCTGATTGTCTTGTAGCGACTTTTAAACAGCCTAACATTTCCCATATTGTATCTCATATCTGTGTAGAATAAATCTCTATGAATATTAATAAACACAGCTTCTCACACATTAGTTACAAGGTAATTTACCTAATCTACCTAATGCCTCTATAAATTTAATACAATTGAAAGCAAAAATATTTACTTGAAAAGTTAAGTTTAATAGCACTTAGTTCTCCATATTACAGAGTTCTGAAATGCAGATAACCCCTTATTATGTCATTTAGAGATCTAGCAAATGCACACAGGACCTAAAATGAGGAACCCCAGATCCTAGAAAGAAATAATACATGTGGTCAGACCCAGCTCACAAAGACCTATAATCAAATTTTTCCTTAGAATTCTATGCAATAGAAAATTTTCCATTTCCATTCCAAAGAACGATTGAACTGGGGGTCTAAGGTCTCCAAGCCAGTCCTCAAGGCCCTTTTGTCCACTATGTCCCTGAAGAATTCAGCCATAACTGAGCACTGGGGGGACTGTCTTAAGGTGGCCCAGGAAGGACAATACTAGTAGATGACAAGTCCTACAAGCCTGTGCAGTGCTAACTTGTCCTGAACATGGCTGATACAGGGGAAAGTCCAACTTGAATTCCATCCCAGGAAGTCTCAGCTTCCCCTTGTGCATGGCAGAAGCAGAATGTCTATTTAGAGCATTGTAAAAAGCAAAAGTAACAACTGCACAGGGCCAATAAAGGAGCCAGAAATGAAGGATACCTTTGAAAAGAATCATATATGATTTTCTACTTTCACCTTCCCCCAGAAGGCAGCATTTTTTGAGCATTTGATGCTTCTGAAGTCATTTGACTGTCAGGTGACCTTACTCTACACCTTTCTATCTTTATTGTATGTCCCACTGGAGTGGCAGCTCAGCTCATGGTCTGAGTTAAGATTTCCTTAGCATCTTCTGATGACTGTTGTGCATGTTAACACCAAGACACATCAACATATATCTGAAAGTACCTGTGCCCCACTCTAGATGCTGACTTCTAAAGCAGAAATGAGTAAGTGGTGAGCATATATTTCTAGTTTTACTATTAACCTACAACATAGTAAAACTCTGAGATGCATTTGATGCTACTAGGGATAATGGTAGTACTGCCTTGCTTGTCTTACCTATCTAGGAGGTAGGTGAACAAGGAAAGGGAAGAAGGACCTGGGGAGAGAGATACAAAATTAAATAATGACATGAAGATACTTGGCCAACTATTAATTGCTGTGCATATGTTAGTCATATTATGTAGCACATTAGTAAAAAAAAAGACTAATTTGCAATTCACATGTTTCTGCCTTTCGCCATGGGTTTCACTCCAAAGCCACAACCTCACTATAAAATATTGGTATTAGCTGAAACTACACATAGTAATAAATGAGCCAGGTACAGTGTCACAAATCTGTAATCCCTGCTGAGGAAGAGGGATCACAGTTTCAGCCTCTCCTGAATAAAATAGTGATTTAGTAAGACCCTGTCTCAAAACAAGCAAACAAATATTTAAAAGGGCTGAAGAGATTGCTCCAGGTTCAATACCTGCTGCCAAAAAAAAAGCCACAATATTTTTTTTAAAAAAAACACAAAATAGAAACAGTTTTTGATCCTGAGAAAACTTCACTTATCTATCCTTTGCACTTTCTAGCTTCAGGGAAGATCAACATGTGCTAATACCCCCAAACAAAGGAGGACTTTAAGAAAATGCAACACCCTCCCTCCTTAAATTTTCTCTTCCTTTTTTTAATTGGGTCAGATCCCATTGCCTATCCAAAGCACTAGGTAGCTCTCCTGCATAGTATTTACTGTCTAAAACTGAATTCTTGTGATTTTAAATGTCACTTAACCATCTGTGGCTTTGCTCACTACTGCGTCCTCCCTACCTATCCCAGGGTCTGGCACACACCTGGTGAAAGGTATGCAGGGAAGTGACAGAAGGTTGGACAGACCAATAAATAGATGGATGGGTAGGAGATTAGGTAGACTGATGAATGCACAGAGAGAAGAGGGACTGAGAGATGGATGGATGGTATTTGATAAGTATTAACACTGAAAATACCAAAGAAAAACTATGAGGTAAAATTGTGTAGAAAGGACTGGGGAAAAAATTGAAGTTCAGTATGTATCTCTCTTGATTTTCATTTACTTAAGTTAGTATTATTTTATTGATAGTTTCTTATATATCAATCACCAAAACTCCATTATCAAGTCTTTCGCTACTTCCATATTACAATACTCAGTATATTTTACTGCTTTCTGTATTTAAACATTTGAAAAGGACAACTCTATGGTTTCACTTTGCAAAGAATTACCTATTTCTCCCTTTTTCCAAAAGGCAGCATGCTTCCTGGTCCTTGATACGTCTTGATATCAGTTTAAAGTGTCCTATTTCTTCCAGAATCCTCCATTCCAATGTTTGATATCTTTACCTTTTCTCTCTTCTTCTTTCCTGTTTTTTTTTCTTTCAAGAGTTAACTCTGTTCTTATCTCAATTTGTACTCCATTTCCCACATGACATTTCTTTAAAAACCAGTCCCCGGTCTTTAGTTTCTCTAGAAATCTCATGGGTTATCTGAGCTTAATATCTTAGGTTTTACAAAAGAAGAATGATGACTTGGAAGGTCAAATTCAAATTTCTGCATTTAAAAAGATGATAATTTTCGCATATTTTCTGAGTTACTACAACATTCCCTGTAAGAAATCACCAATTCTATACCCCAGGGGCCCTCTGAAACATACTACTCCTATGAATTAAATTTAAGCTTGTCTCAATACACTGAATGGTAGGATATTCCCTCCCAGACCGGCCAGGCAACAGATAATCACACCCCTAGGAAAACATCAGTGCCTCTTTGGGGACTTACTAGCTAAACTTCCTCAACTACTAAATGTTTTCATTGAATGGTTAAGAAAATGTGTTCTGAGCTAAGTGTGGTGGAACATGCTTGTAACCCCAGTACTCAGGGAGGCTGAGGCAGGAAGATTGCAAGTTTGAGCTCATCATGAGCAACTTAGCACTTAACAATATCTTCTGTCAAAATTTTAAAAAAAAATCACTAAAAAAAGCCTGGAAAAAAAAGAAGGAGAAGAAGAAAAGAAAAGACTGAAGATGTAGCTTAATGCAAAGACCATTGGTTCAATCTCCAATATCACAAACCAAAAAAAAAAAAAAAGGTTATCAGTCAAAATGCCCAGTTTAATTGCAGCTCTTCCTTCTAGTAGCTGTGAGGCGCTGAGCAAGCTATCTTTCACAAATCTCAGATTGCCCACTAATAAAATAGTTCCAATAACCATACCTATCTGACAAGCTCAAAGTGAAAACTAAATAAGTTGAATAACACGAGCATCTGGCATGGTGCCTAGGGAGCACACTCAAAACGACAAAGGTCTCCTCTGCATAAACACCTGTTGTTGGGTGTATACCTTAAGGGGTTTTCTGCGGGGGGGGGGGGGGGGGGGTATTTTAAGCTCTAGTCTTCTCATTCAACTTAATGTAAACTGAAAGAGCATACATTTGCAATATATTGAAATCCTAGCAAAAAGTACAAGTGCCAAATAGTACTCCTGGGATATGGACTTTGTTTTATGGCAAAAAGGACAAAGTCTTTCTTTAGGCTATTTTTTAGTAGGTGTGTTAATTTCTATAATTAAATACCTGAGGCTGAGTAACTTTATAAAGAAAACAGGTTCATTTAGTTGACAGGTCTGGATTTGAGGGTCTACATCTTTTGATAAACTCTTGCTAGCAGAATCCTTAGGTAGACCAGGGTATCACATAGCATCTGTCCTCGTCTTCTCTTTCTCCCTCCCACTCCTTTTCTCTTTCCCTCCCTCTTTCACTTTTCCCTTCTTTAAAAAGCCACCAGGATTCAATTACAGGGTCTCTACCTTGATAATCATATATAATCCTAATAATCATCTCCCAAAGGTCCCACCTCTAAATACCATAATCAGATTAACTTTCCACCTTCCTAATACCTCACAATGGGATTAAACTTCAACACATGAATCCTTAGGGCACACACTCAAACTATAATTAAACTATAGCAGTCAGCTAGGCAATAAATGTACATTTTAATATTCTGTAAACAAATTTGTCAAAGAGATTCCCCTAGATGGGTGGTAGAATTCCAAAGCAAAGTAGCAGAGGCACACAACTGCAAACATGGGCACCTCCACTACTGTTACTGGCAAAGTGAAAACAGCAGCCCTTTCTCAGCCCAAGGCCACCAGTGCCTAGCTTCTAAGATCCTGCCTACTCCTCCTCCCTGGTAGTTCAATTGCTAAACCAAGGGCTAAGTCCTGGAGATGACTCACCCAGCCAGTTAGAAACTTCAGCCTCAGGGCATGTCAGACTGAGCTTGCATTCCACTTAGTTGGCTGCATTTGGGCTTCGAGCACTGCCTTAGCAGATTTTCTGGGCAACCTGAGGTTGTGGTACATAGGCAGCATCATTCAAACAACACTGAACGCGCCTTAATATGTGGCGTGCTTGCTTTTCAGGGCAACAATCTTCAAAACGCAGCTCACCACATTCCAAGAAATTTACTTTAAGAAAATCAGTTTACAGGTTCCTTATCTTCTACTTGCAATTCTTCCCAAAATTGTTCTTCCTGAGAAAAACTTTTCTCCTTATATTTGCCCTTCTTCCATGAGAGAGAAGCACATCCCTCCTGCATAACAAATCTTCTGAAGCATGTTGATGAAAAACATAAAATTGCTAGTGACAACAGAACAATTCCACACATTGCTGTGTCGATAAATATGGTGTATTCATCGCGCAGAATGTAATCAGGAAAAAACACATCAACTTTATTCAGCACACAGGGAATTAGTGCAGGAATTGGTCACACTGATGAACAAAAGCTCAGAAAATACCCTGAGTGCAGCACTGAGTTGAGGCAAGGCTGAAAGCCAGCACCAAGCTGAGCAGGAAAAACAGAGGAAGTGCTGGTGCCGGGAAGCCTCACGACCCTCGAACAAAGATTTCTTGAATGTGCACTCCCAGGAGCAAGTACACTCCTAAGCTGTGAGCATACACCACGAATGCGTGTATACGTACTCATTTATACATTGTAGATGCATTCTGATGAATCAGTATAACGATACCCATAGTTAGGACAAGATACACTGGTGGTTTAATGGCTGTAAATCTACATTCTACGTAATCTTCTTGATGATACGATTCTTTCTCTGCCCTCTCTCTCTCTTTATTCCTGGGCACTAGAGATGGAACCTAGAATGTTCTGCCTCTGAGCTACATCCTCAGGTCTTTTTATTTTGAGAAAGGATCTTGCTAAGTTGCCCAGGCTGGCCCGGAACTCAGAATCTTCGTGCCTCAGCTTCCTGTGCTTAGATTATGGCTGTATGCCACCATGTGCCACCATGCACAAACTGCCCAGCTCTGGTCTGCCGTTTCTTACTCTGTGTTTTCACTTTTCAACACAATCGTCAATTATTGTGCTTAAGCCACTATTTATTTTGTGAAGGTTAATTTAGTTAAAAATAGATAATGTACTTCGTAAATCTACTTAATCCTGCACAACATATTGCAAAAAAGACAAAGGTGTGAGAATTTCACTGTATCTACGGGTGATGAATCTCCCGTAAGATGCCTCAGGACACCTCAGTTCAGAAAGCGATAGGTGACTGAAAAAAAGCTGCCAGCATCAATCTTCACAGTGAAATACAATATAATGTTTCTTCCTTTTCCTCCTAAACTGCCACAGGAATTTTCTAAGTTTCCTCAAAGCACCCACATTAGATACCATGGCCCTAAAGAAGAAAGAAAATGGAAAGAACAGAGGCTCCATGTATACATACTTCACAAGCTGCTGCTTTCATAACCAAATGCATCTTGGAAAAGTCAAACACATGTTGAATCAATAGTAGAAAAATTATATGAGATATTTTAATCTCCTGAAAATTATGTCCCCTACCACCTCCCAATACATGCATCACTCTCTAAATATCTCTCTCCTTTTCCCACTCCTCAAATCTAAAATCTCTTCAAACCAGAGCAAAAATGCAGGGATGTGAAATTAAATACAACATTTAATATGGGCATTAATTGCAATATATTACCAGGTCTATTTTAAGTCAGTCATCTTTCCACAGAAATATGGTAGGTAAATATTTTTAAGGAACTTAAAAATTCTACATACTGTGTATCTATGAACATGTGTGAGAAAGTGTGTGTGTATGTGTGTGTGTGGCGACTGTGCACTGAACCTAGGGGCTTTTGCACTAAGCTAACTTCCAACCTTTTTTGCATTATTTGAAACAAGCTCCTACCAATTTGTTTCAGGTTGGGCTTAAACTTGAAATTCTCCTGCCTCAGCTTCCCAGACCTATGTACAATCATGCCTGGCTAAAGACTTTGTACATTTATGTTGTTCATAAACAAATACATTTTCATCTGAGATCCCTGGTAAGCCATTAACTTCCCTTTTCACAAGCCATCCAGGACAGGCCTCCCAGCTCCTGGCCTCAGTAGAAAGCTTCTACTCATCTCACACACTTCACCAACTGACAAGTGTTTGGTAAGTGCTATCTACTTGAGGTGCAGGGAGGCATATGATTGCCAGGGCTCTATGGATCCTCCCAGAGCACCCATTCTGGTCGGGAGGCCATCAAACCGATGAGTATGGAATGTAGGGATAATGATCTGAAGGGGAAGAATCAGAAAAAAACAGAGACTGCACAGGTGATATCAATGGCACGTTCAGAAGAAGCCCCCTGAGGAAGAACAACTGAGCCCAGGGTGTATTAGTCAGATTTTTGTCCCCATAATAAAATATAAGGTAGTTAACATATAAAAAGAAATAGTTTCTCTTGACTCATGGTGTTGGCGGTTCTAGTTCCTGAACTAGCAGGCCCACTGGGACTTTGGGAGCACATTCTGGTGGGAGTACTTGGTACAGCAAAACCACTGATTTCATCAGCCAGACAGTAAAGACAGAGGAAGAATCTAGGTGTCACCACATCTTTCAGGGGCATGCCAGTGACCTAACGAAAACTCCACTGGGCCTCACTTCCTGAGGGCCCATAGCATGTCCCAGAAATATCATCCTGGACACCAAAACTTTAACTCAGGGGTGAGGAATATTTTTCTGCCAAGGACCATCTGGATATTTATGACATCATTTGTGAGTCATACAAAATTAACAACTTGAAAATTAATCTACTATATTTGGTAAAACATTTAATCAGCTCACCTTAATGTAATGGTTGAAACTGTTCTCTTTGGTGAGGCCTTGGCTGGGCCACACCAAATTTTGTAGGCTCTATACAGCCTAAAGGCTGGACATCCACCACACCTGCTTCAACATGTGGAAATCTGGGGGAATTCTTCTCCAAACCAGAAGTTTGGAGGCAGCAAAGGATCAAGCCCTAGAAGCAAATCATACACATGGAGGGGACAACAAGTATAAACCGATGTTAACACGTTAGGATAAAAGAATCAAAAAGAAGTTGAACATTGGGTTTGATTCTGGGTGTGATGAAAAGCAAGCGTAAGCAAGGCAGGGACATCATCTAAGCTCAGTTTTAAAGTGTCATGAGTGCTGCCAACACACTGGAGACAAAGGGCAGAAATACGATGCACCCACGTGCTGCCTCCTCAGGAAGTGCAACCGTGACCCAAAAGAAAGAGCTAAGTCATGTCCTAGTAATCCTAGCCTCTCTAAAGGATCCTACACGCCACAAGACCAGGGGACAGAAGCAGACACTTGTGAGTGCCTCACCTGAACAAGCCCATTGAAACATAGACACATCTCTCCCAAATTCTCTACTTGTAAATGAAAACATTTTTTTGTGGGAAGTATACAGAATTATGCATGCCCCAGGCTCCTCGTCAGAGAAAGTTCTTTTCCATAATTGCCTGTTTACTCATGTACTTATCTTTCTGGAGCTCCTGGTAGGCAAAGACCATTTATGCCACCTTACCTGTGACAGCTACATAGCATCAATATACAATAAATACCTTCTGACTTACTGTATGTAAGAGTTGAGCTATTTTTTTAAAAGAGAAGTATTCTGATTTCTTTTTAAATCAGCAACATCAAATCTTTGGAGACAGCTGGTCATTTCAGGTGAATTCCATCGAGTTCAATGCCCATGTGCATATGCTCACACAATGGTATTTAGGCTCTCTCCAAATCACTAAATGAAAGGGACAGTGGGACTCGGGGGGAGGGAGAAGCTATGACAGGGTCGAAGGAGTCAGAGGTAAAGGGTTTGTAATGCTAACGCAATGTATGTGTGCACAAGGTACTCAAATTCAATGTAAACATTATGTATCACATATATACATACTAATAATAGTTGAAAAAAGAATCACTAGCCTAGCACTTGAGTTATGTGAATATTTGTCATAGGTTTACTCTATACCAACAGAGTGAAAGCTTTACTGCTAAGACACAGAACAAAACATAGCCAAGGAACAGCTCTCAGAGTGAGACACCTCACATCCCCAGGAAACAAACAAGATTTAGGCAAGAAGAATATTCCAACATTTTCAAAATATTCTTAACTTGCAAACAAATTATCATCCTCCTTTAATAGGATGACAATCTCCCCTCCTTGGCAACTAAGAGATACACTCAGCTGCACACAAAACAAGAAAAATGTCTCATCTAAAAGTAAATGAAACCATGGTAGATATGAATGCAAAAATCAAGGTAAATTTTCTCTGCTCAATACTCTCATAGGAATAGCACACAAGTAATTGTAATAAGGCCAGGTAAGATAATGAAAATTTAACACCCAGCATGAGGTTTTAATTTTAATATGTCTGAGGTTTTTTTTCCTGCTATAAAATGAATCACTGTCTAACAAGTAGTCTCCAGAATGGGTTAGAGACATTCTTAGGAAATGCTGCATAAAGAATGAAAGTTCTCTGTAGCAAAATTAAACTTCATTTCTATAAATCCCTTCTCCTTTCTGCTGTTTTAATAGTGTAATGTTAAGCATACCCTCTGGGCAATTTATGTTTTTAATATTGCTACTGTAAACTGAGCTAATCGAAACTTGCTGCTGCTGGGAATACTACACAATATTGCAAAGTTGTGAGCTGAACCTGGGGAGAGCGTCCCTGGTGAGACTGACAGAATGCCTGCCTTACAGAGATGGCTCTTGCCAATTCGCAAACTTGGCCTGTCTCCCTACGCTTGCCAAGGCCAGAACACAGCAAGGGGTACGCACACCTTCCGTGTCGTACACAGGGCCCCAAAAAACAATGTCTAGCTTCATGTCACTGTGCCCAAAAAGTTGAATCCCATGGAAAGTGAGATGTATCACCTATACCTCATGTTAACAATGACACTGACATTTTGGTCTGTCTCTAAATCAGGAGTTTGCAGATGAGATGCAGTCTCTCCTTCAGACTCTTTCTGTGCCTAGGCAGGATCTGTCAAAACCTCTCTCATCTTAAGCCAGAAGGTATGGGTCTACACAGAAACCCTGTTGGAACTCATCCAACAGCTCTTGCCAGAAAGAAACAAGATCCTGCCCTCACTGCCTGCTCCCATGACCATAAGAAGAATTTGTCCCCAGGTAATTGGTTTAAAACGCCTGAAGTTTTTTCCTACCTGCACACCCCCCTTACTGTCCGCCACTCCCAGTGCCGAGGATCTGGGAACTCACATGCCGGGCTAGTGCTCTACCACTGACCAGGAACTAGCATGCCAAGCTAGTGCTTTACCATGGAGGCACTTCCAAGCAGCTAGGGTTTCTGGAATGAATCCTCCTGGTGCTCTTCTTCCTTCCATCCTCTAGCTGTCTAAAGCAGGGTGCTAAGGGTCATCCTCACCAGATGTAGCTGCTTCCTCAACATGGAGGGAGGGTAAGGGCTCGGACTGTAAAAGGGTTCTGATGAAGAACAAATTTACAAAGGGTATCACGAGGGATGTAGGGCTGGAGAACGAGTCTTTTAGAGGCAGAGACAAGAGAGCAAACAGCACCTGAGACAGAAGAAAGTTACCGGCAAACAGGAAGAGGCAGCAGGTGTAGAGAAGCAGCAAGGAGATCTGACTAGGGCAAAGAGCTCATTCGGGAACAGCATGAGAAAGGGACAGGGAACAGCAAGACAGGATTCCCAAGCAGACCGCACAGAGGCGCCCAGCAGGTGTTGTGAGGTGCTCCTGAGCTTGCTCTCACTGCGTCAGCCTGGGACTCCAGCCCGTGCCACTGTTGTCATCCAGCGAAGCTTCCATTTCTCCAAGGACCCCGTATCACACCTGCTTGCTTTCCTATTATACATTTGTGTTGAGTTTGCTTTCTGGTACAGCTGTTGCTCACAGCATATTCCTCTGTGGCTCCAGATCGAGTGGGCTTTCGTGAACGTCTGCCTTGTTTTCACTTGCTCAGCTTTCCAAGCAAGCTGATGCTAGAATCAACTAGCACACTTTCTAGCATACCCTGTTTGGAGAGCAGGTATCTTATTTTTAATGACCAAGAATTCACTGCAAATCCTGGAAATGACTTTCACAAACCCTGGCGGCATTTTCTATTTAACTAACTATAAAAAGTACAAGAGGAATACTTGGAAAACAAAATAAATGCTACTAGCTACACGAATATATGTGATGATGCATTCATGCATTTACCCAACAAATACATATGAACTATGGATTATGTTACAGGGTCTGTGCCAGACACTGGGGATATGTTAGCAACGCTCTCCAAAACATGCTAGGCAATAATCAAAACAATTTATCTTACAGATTAAGTAATAAAAGCAAAGTTGTTATAAGAATACCATGTAGCAAAAGCCAACATAAAATTTAAAAAGTCAGCAGTGAAACATCACAACCAATGTTTCCACTTCACAACTTACTCATCTAATCTCTTTTTATCTAAAGTCTCTTTTTCTATTGTTACAGGAACAGATGGTTTTTGGATCCTGTGAAACTTCTAATGAATATGACCAATATAGCCCAGACAAGGCTTTTTCAACCTTGGCACCAAGGGTCACTACTACTGGGGTGAGATCATTCCCTGAGAGGGACTGTCCTATTAAGGATGGCATAATGAGCAGCATCCTCAGTTTCCACCAGTTGTAACAACCACAACTTGTCTCTGGACAGTGCCAACCCCCACTGAGAGAGGACACAAAGTCACCCCAAGTGAGGAAGACCATTCAGGTGAAAAATATTCTTCCATCAACAACAGAGAGATGGGTGGTAAAGAGAGTGGGACAGGAATATTGTAAGAAATGTCTTTAACAGGAATGTCCACAGTAAGATTCTTCTAATTTTCTTTTAAACTCTACAATTGTATCTTTTTGTTTTGTTGTTGAAAATACTTCCAAAATACTAGTCTCCTTTCCTGTCACAGTAAGTTGGGCCTGTGGTACATTCTGTGATCCTAGCACTCTAGGAGGCTGAGGCAGGAGGATTGTAAGTTCAAATAAGGTCTGGGCAACTGAAAAACTCAGAGAGATCTGGTCTCAAAAAAACAAAAAATAGAAAAGAAAAGAAAAGAAAAGAAAAGAAAAGAAAAGAAAAAAGATTCAATTCCTAGTACCACTGAAACAAAACAAAACAAAAAAAGAATGAACAACTGAGTATAATTTACCCCTCTTGACTATTATAAATCCGATAACATCTAAAGTTATTTTATGAAACAGTAATTATTGTCACCCAGTACTACAGATACAAAACATCAGTACTGACCCAATACTGTGTAAGCTCCAAATATATGACCAAGAACATCATAGGCAGGATGGAGAAAAGAGGGCTTGTGAATCTTATTAGTTATTTTTCATTGTTGGGATGCAAAACCCAACACTCATAACTTAAAGGAGAAAGTTTATTTTAGCTCACAGTTTCAGAAAGTCTCAGTCCATCATGGGCATCTAACAATGGCTAAAAGGTCTGGTAGGGGGGTCTAGCAAGTGGAAAGCTATTCACAGCATGTCAAGACCGTAAACCAAGAAGGTGAAGGGTGGAGTTTACATATATCCTTCCAGGATATGCCCCAGTGATCAACACCTTCTCACCAGGCTCCACTTCATAACAGCTCAGGATATCAATGAATTAGACTCCATGATTGAATCACCATCCAAACAGGAGGCTTTTGGAGGGTATGCCAGGTCCAGACCATAACAGAGTCCCATCTGTGTCCCTCCCCCTTAATATTCCTTTAAACTATCCTTCCGAAATTGTTTATATATATTGGGTCATTCTATTAAATTGCAAATCCTTACAAAGTAGGAGCCAAATTTTATTCCTTTGCATGTTTTCAGCATCTAGGTCATTGACTAGCCCAAATAAGCATTCTAAAAATAACTAGACACCAAAACTAAAAATAGGAGGACATAGCAGGAATTGTGAATAAGGCATGGAATATGTTAAGGGTGCCATCCTCCAGTAAATAACATGGACACAGGCCGGAAGTGAATGTATAGAGAGGTCAGACAGCAGGAGGGCCGAGACTGACAAAAACAGGAAGTCCAGGTAAATGTCAACCTGCATTCTTGTAAGCAGGCCTAGCCACTCACCTTCTGTCCATTCTCCTCCCCGGCTGAGCTTTATAGAGGATGGCCACATTAATGCCTCAGCTCTCTGAGTTACGATTTGGCCTTGTGGAGTATGTTTCGGTGTTAACATAACTGCAGCCCTCTGAACTACTTAATGATTCTATATTCTTATGTATGAAAGCCAAGAAAGAGACCTGAGGGAAATCTAAGTTTTTGAAGTCTGCCAATCAACGGCAGCTGGATTGACACTGAGAAATGTAAGACCACGGTAGCATAAATCTGCAGGAATGCTGCTTGGTTTTGATAGTTCCTCAGTGGGAGCTGGATCTGGCAGGTGTTAAAAAATGAAAGAACAGAAGAAAGTTCAGGAAGATGCTTACAAGAGAGTCACAAATTGTATAGAAAAAAATCAGGGTTGCCCTGTAAAAACACTCTGCTGTCCCCTTATCCAGAGCAACAGTACGGCAGAAAATATGGTGAAAATAGCAGATAAAGGAGGAAGTCACAAAATCAAAACCAAAGAAGCCCTGAAAGTCTCAAAAGTTACCCTTAATGGCTTCTAACCCACAAAGGCTAGATCCTGCCCTGCACTTCTCTCTAGAGTGGTTTTGCTTTTCCTTGGAATATTCCTCTCCTGCCCCTCTCACTGACAAACCCAAACTCAAAACATAGAGGCCTCTGTCCCTCTGTCTGGAACTCTGGAAGACAAAAACCTCAGAATCACCATCCTCACCTTCTTGCCTGAGCTAGGGACAAAACAAAACATATGAGATGGAAAAAAAATGAAACAACTCTATTAGCAGAAATTCCAAATTATGCCAATTTACTATCTTCCCACGTACCAAGAAAGTTAACAACAGGTGATTTTTCAGACCGGCCTCTCCCCATTCTAAATAGGTACAGTGCAATAGCTCAGCAAGAATTTAACAGAAACATTAAACTTTTACATATCATCCCCATCTTAAACTATGGGAGCCAAAAGCAATGAACCTTGTCCTCCATGCTTTGCTCAGACAGAAAATTTTCATTCTTTCTTTCACTAAATATTTAAAATTAATAAACTCCATGAATCATAAGGCACTTTACCAAATAATACTGAAAATGAATAAGACACAGATTGTACCACTAAAAAGCCAGTGTCTACTAAGGAAATAATAAGTTTGTAAGTAACTATAGCATCTGGTAAAAGGAAGTATTATCCAGGAGGAATGATGAAGTGCTCTGGACCTGAGATAAACTGTGACTTTCACAGGCAAAAATTTTCATTATGTCTGTCCATGAGGGTGGGGATGAGTTTTATATTCTTTTCCTATTAAAATTCATTTGTTCAGTTAAATGTGAATTTTCTTTGTAAAAAAAAAAAAGACTTCTTTGTTTCCTGAATGCACAACAAGGTCTGATTCCATTATATGAAGTGGAAAAAAAAAACGAGTTCTTCTGACAAGTGGTCTATTAAAAATGCACCATAAGCGGTATATTATTTGTACATTTATAAGTCTGAGATGAATCTGCCCAGATAATTTAATTTTTCCCAAAGAGAAAAGAAGGAAATGGACCTAAAATATTTAAAAGACACATACAGCTTTTGACTCAGTAGAATCTGAAGACAGTATCTGTGTATTCTGGTATATGTTAAAATACTCTAGTGAAAGGAAATCCTTCTTGGAATTTACAGTCAAGTGCTTCCAATCCAACACTTTCGTGCATTTTAGTTATTAAAGAGCATAACTATTCCTTTAAATTAAGCTCTAAAGAGACAGCTGCCCTGGATTGGCAGACTTCAAAAACTCAGATTTCCCTCAGGTGTCTTGTTCTGCTTCCATACATAAGAATACAGAATCATTACGTAGTTCAGAGGGCTCCAGTCATGTTAACACCGGAACATACTCCACAAGGCCAAATCATAACTCAGAGAGCACTAGTTCCATACGGGACTGTTTAATATTTCCTTTTCTCAGGGAGGAGCAAAAAATTGCATGCATATTCAAACAGTGAGTCGGCAAAACCAGAACTGCCAGCTTCTTAAGAAAGATTTGTAAACGTGGCTTCCTTCAAAAGGGAAAAACAGCTTAACTTAGCTTCAAGAACCATATTATCTATCAGGTGTTCTCACTTGTTATCTTATCATCTTACTGAAGTGTTATAGAGCCACAAGCCAGGTACTAACCCACAACAAGGTGAAGAATGTGTAATGGAAGGCCATACATTGCAACCAGAGCTAGACAAGCCCCAGAGGATCAGCCAATTACATACTGCCCTCTTCTTGGTGATGATTCATGTACCACCTCCTGGTGAGTGACCAGGATAACAAGTTGTTTACATACACACATTTAAAAAAAATAAAATAAACATGGAAGCTACAAGCCAGTGTTTCCGTTAAGTTAGTTATATAACATGAATAATGACTGTTTTTCCTTCAAGTTTTGTGTTGCCTTAATCTCTCACAATCTCCCTGTGCTTCTGAAAAAAAAAATAAGAAAAAAAGACCATATAAATCCCTCTGGTTCTCTCCAATTGAGATAAATAGGAAATAATTCTACTTCCCAGCTGCAGAGTTGCTTTATTCATTCTAAAAACATCCACTGGACACCCAATATGTTTCAGGCATTCATTACTCAAAGTACTAGAAAAACAGCAGTGAATTAATGTGAAAATCTCTGCCCTTGCGAAGTTCACATTCTACTGACCAGCATACAAGAACATTAGAAAGGGCTGCATCCTTCCCCATGTGCCAGGGTAGCTCCCCAAGCCACACAGGGTAGACAACTACAACTGAAAACAACTTTTTAGGGCTCGGGACGTATCAATAGCTCAGCGGTACAGCACACACCTAGCCTGTGCAAGGCATAGGTTGAATCTCTAGCACCATAAAAACAAAACAGAATCATGTTTCCTCTTCCGGCATCTAAGAAGCATATCCCCATATTAGCAGCTGAAGATGAAACACACAGAACATTTTAGAAATGAAGACACTAAGAACAATGAATAACCACATAAATATAACAAAGAATTGTCTTTTTCAGGGAAAGCAGATCTTAAAAAGCTATTTTTGAAAAGCCATTTAGTTCATTCTTCTATCCTTAGATAAAAATCAAGCCAAAGCTTCAAAAGCAGAGCTATAAGTGGATGATCAACTGATCTCCCTATGCAAAATCCCAGGCTTCTGCTGCAGGAAACCAGTGCCAAGTGGTGATGCCAGCTTGGGTTCCAGAACTTTTAAATGGAGACGGGTAAAATCTACATTGTATTAAAAATGTGCAAGTTGAAGCAGTAACTTGTAAAGCAATTGAGTAACAACCCACTGATTTTTAATTCTTCTGTAATTTCTGTGATAATTTTAAGCAAGATGAACTCTTCTGACACCATGTGAACACCACGGGAACTCTTTGCAGGTTCCCACTGTAATTCAACATCAATGGGACATGTGTGAGAATATTACACAAGTCCCTTCTACCTGCCTCTACTAGCAGGAATGAAGTCATTTCATTGGCCTACTGTCATGCCTTCTCATTTAATTACCAAACACAACACATGCCAGAGTGACTCAACCCCATGTGCATGTCCTGGTAACCTACTTTAATAAAATCTGGCCTCACATCAAACAGACCACAGTTTTAATTCCTCACCGTAGTGGCTATATAACAGTGTGTAGCAGAGAGCAGTGCTGAAAAATTGCACTGTTGTATAGACCATTTAAAAATGGACACAAAGAGGCTTACCTGGCTCCATCATCTTAACAGAATCACTGATGTGACATTTATCGACTTTGCTTCTCCCTTCCCCCAAAAAAACAATTCCCTAAAATTCTGGGCTGTGGACCTGTGGATTTAAATATAAAAATGTGTTTGGTCTTTTCTTCTCCCGTGTTTATACTCTAAGGAAAAAAAAAATCAGATTAAAAAGAAGATTAACCACACCCTCCCTAAAATGATGGACTCTGGGATCCTGGCACATGTATCCTGAGAACTATTTTAAAGCAGAAAGTAGCTACTTCTAAATACTGTATGGTTTCTCTAATATGAGAAACTCAGGATTTAGGCATTTTATAGAACCAAATAGGTATGACAGTGGGAGTCAGCGGGAATGGGATGGGTGAAGGAGGACCAATGAGGTGGGGAGATGAACACATAATGTGCACAAAATGCTCAAGCTCAATGTAAACACTGTGTATCACACACACACACACACACACACACACACACACACACACACACGCTAATAAAATAAGGGAAAAAACCTTGATTCTTATGAAAGTGAGGCTCACACACACCACTGGGTTTCTTCTCAGACTCCAGATCTGATGATATTTCAGATCCATTTAACATTTAGGTATTTCAGAATCACAAGACCTTTAGTGAAAAAAAAAAGCCACAACATTTAAAAATCTCTAAGGACACTAAAAAACATATTGTAACCAACAATTCCTTCCCATCTTGTTACGTGGCACACATTTATTTCCAAGATTCCCCTGGCCTTGTGCAGCTGGTGCCCTCTAATGAGAGAATCATCTGCTCAATACTACAGTTGTTCTGAGGAACGAGACAAGCTAGTTTGAAATGCACAGAATTGAGGGGGAAAAAAAATAAAGAAACCCTGAAGAGTGGAGCCATCTGGGGTTACCAGGAGTCAATAAAGACCTCTACCTCTCCCTCTTGAGACGTGGCAACACCTGCCACACTGGGTAACAAACTAGACAGGAAGTATTCTAAGCCCAGAACAGCCCTGAAACAAAGCGCACACTCACTGCAAGGTAGAGGTTGCTAGCATCTGAGTATTGTAAAGCTGTTCCATTCCATTAAGCACAGAGGAACTCAATGACACCACAAACATAAAAGTTCTCATCATAAGAAGACTCACCAACTTCCTTTTTAAAAAGCTACTCTTCGTGTCTAATCTCTCTTCCTGTCAATTATGTATATCTTCATAATCACAAAAAGGAATTCTTACACATAATCAGGACAATTATTTGGACCTCATACTGATAAGATACTTTGGATCACCATCAAATCTATCATTCTGTCTCATTTTAACTTTCATTAAGCTAACATTTCCACAAATATTCCCTCAGTGTTTTCCAGTAGCAAATGTCATTCTCCCTGCTGAAGTATAAGAGAAAACAGAACATAAAACATTTAGTTCAATATCACAGGTGCTGAACATCAGGTTCTTATTCTTTCCATGGTATTATAAACACAAAGGAAAAGACAAACATAAAGTCCACAAATCAAAACAGTTAACTAAGCAATCATAGGGGAGTAATTAATGTTTGCCTTCTGTACCCTATTTTTTCCTTTTTCTTCTGCTCCCTCTACTCATTTTTTTTAAATCTACATTTTCTTCTTTTAACACACAAATCATCTATCTGTGTGTTCAGAGGGAGGGAGGGGGAAGTTTCAGATAAATATAACACCAATTCCTATTACCCTAAATCTCATAAAGCATCCTCAGAATTGACATCCTTCTGGATGCCTGTATCCACGACACCAAATCCCTTACCAAATGTAGGAGAGAAACGGAAGAGAAATGTGGGTAATAAGGACAATAGGAAACACCAACATTCACCGGAATTAAGGCCACTCTCCAAGGTTTCTTCACTGTCATTCTTAAGTTAACATGGCATCCTTCGGGCATATGGCAAGTCGGATAAATGATATAATGACAAAACCTCGTGAGCATCCACAAGGAGAAAGCCCCTTGCATTTCTCTGAACAATTCTATCCTTAGCACCTAAGGAAGCCAAAGCTTTATTCTTAGGCAATGTATTCTGTGCCTCTGGCCTGATATCTTTTTCCATTTGCTATTTTTTTCCTTCGTATGTGTCCTCAGCACCAAAGCAACTGCCACCAGCCCTCCACCTCAGCTCTCAGCTTCCATATCCCAACCACTCACCTGCAGCCACTGGCAATTTCTCAACCAGTACTGTGGTCACCATTCCACCCAGAACCCAAGTATTTCACACCACAGTTTTTTGCCCATAAAATATTTTGGCCTAATGTATTTTTACTTTTCCCTTGTACTTTGTTTCATCAGATTAAAAAAATTTGTAAGGAGAATTATTAGTTAGAAACACACTCAACACTCAGAAAGCAATTTTCTTTTACTAGAAAACAATTCAGTGTAAATAGTCTTTGAGTAAAAGAGTATTACACAGGTGGCAACCTAAAAATAAAGCTTACCTGATTACACTCTAGGGGAATCTGAAAGCACATACTATACAGTGCTAGATTACAGGTATCCATCACAAATCTAGTTTAAGACACAATTTAGGATTTTCTTTCCTAGAGTTACTCCTAAACGCTCAAACCACTCTCTTTGAAATCCAGACTTCATAGAAAATACTGTGCATCTATTGAGGCTCTTTCAAGCCACCTAAGTTTCCAAAACAAGCCATACTTGAAACTTATTTCTGTCCACTGTACCCTATGACGAGAACATATTAAAAATCTCTCCTCATTAGAGTCTATCATGGGTTGAATCCCATCAAAATAGAGTTAGCTTGCTTGTTGTCCAGGTTGTATATATACATAAGGGCATCACACTCAAGGAGGCATGAGTCACACTGTGAGAATTTAATTATTTTTTAAATTGACCTTTTTCAATCATATTTTCCTAAAACTTGAATGCACTGGAGATGGATAATTTAATATTTATATTACAGTTATCTTTCATGTGGCAATAAAGTTTCTTGTCCTAAAAAAATAGCATAGTTCAATAATTTCCCATCAGATGGAAATAAAATATCTTGTGAAAAAAATGTCTGCCTAATTTACACAAAGTGCCATATGGACTAGTGGCAGCCTTCAAAAAGGCTTCTCTCAAATGTTTTAAACTTTCTATGGTCTTGGCTGTGCACTGAAACTTCTGCTGAGTTGAGCAGAGTCTGTTTGCAGGGCACTGACTCCTTTTCATCAATCTAGTATTTTTTTTCTTAATAACTTTAGTTTTCAAGTACAACCTATACCCAGCGCAAGCCTTCCCCCCCCCCCCACACACACACACACACTACTGCATCCTCTTGGCCCACTTCTGTCAACAGATACTACATCCATGTTAATAATAATACAACAACCTTTTGTTGCAGGGGAAGATTAACTACCACTAAGAAAGATATGTCTGTTATAGTTATACTCCACACATTTAAAAGCATTAGCAAAACATGAAACTTGAACTTGAGTGTGGTTACTGCCTGAATATATTCCTCATATTTTCAAAAAAACAAAATAAAATTAAGCTTCCACTTGAGAATTCATTTCTATTAGCTTATTCCATTAATAATATAATTTATAATCAAACTACCACCAGCTATTTACTGTAAGTACCAGGAACTATAAAATGTTTAAGAGATTATTGACAATCAAGTTAACTAAAATAATATCAACAAATCAAGTAGAAATTCACATAAACTCACCATGACCCCCTGAAAACAAGTTTTACTGCTGGTGGTGACAAACTGACCTAGTAAACAGTCCAGCTGTAGAAACCTCAAAAAAGAAAAAGATACAGGAAAATGAAGAAAAGGACACTGAAAAAAATATATAATTAGTTCAGGAATCCTTGACTATGGAGGACTTAATGTACCACAAATAAACTCTTCATAATTGGAATTGTGTCACAAACTCACCATTGTCCCATTGGCAAAGTCTAGGATTTCAGAGATATTTAATCTTATTTTCATATTAATCCTCAATGGATTACATGACTTCAATCCTCTCACTTAAATCCTCAAGTAGTTAATAATCTGAAAACTTATTCTTAAATACTTGATATAAACAAAGTATCTTAAGAACTTAAAACATAAGTTTGTCACAGAAAAACTATGTTTGATATATGAATAATCAGATCCATTACATAGATCTTAATTTTCTAAATTCTATCAAATTTATATACTTTGTAATGATTATATTCTTTTAACTTGGAAATTAAAAATCAGAGTAACTATAAATTGTGCAATAATGACAGTACAAATATCAGGTAGACCCTAAAGAAAATTTTTGTCAAAATTCAGCAAAAATTACGTTTCTCTCTAAATGGTCCAACAAGAACGTAAGTTAACTAAAAGGCAAAAGAAACATGAATTTTCCTCCCAAATTCTACTGGGTAGATAACACAGAACTTCTGTAATTATTAGGTTAAGTCATAAAGAAATTGCCAATATTCAACAATTTTTGACTTCAAAAGAACAAACAGGCATGATAGCAAAAACGAAATGATCACAAGACAATTAAATTTTCTAAATTCCCTATTGCTCATTATACACCATTTTTCTGAATAGCATCAAAGGTTTGAGTATTATTAACTGATGTTACTCTACAGTATCACCAATGGTACCTCGAAGACAATCAACAAATTCCCTCCATAATTTCCTTCCATTAAGTCCTAATGAACAGACATGCCCTCTCCGATTCCTCCTTGCAATAAAGAGCCTTTTCTAAGAACATACTGGCAGGAAAGAGGATATAACCTCAATACTGAGGAAATTAAGCAGATCCAAGTCCAGATGGAATGAAGAGACTGTTTCCTCCTGTCTAATCATATTGCTAATATTCCATCTATCTTAAGACTCAGCTACTGCTACCAGTAGCAGCACAATTCACTGCTTGGACAGCACTCTGGAATTAAACCAACAGGAGAGCAGCCATATGAGTGGCCCAGGTACTGCAAATTTGCATGTTCACAAAATGTGTGTTCTTCCGAGAAAGAGTAAAAAGAGGGGTTTAAATAATTTCCTCTCCCACTGGGAGATCCATTAAATCAACAGCCTACTATAAGTTGTCTTGTTGCATGAAAAAGTATGCACTAGCAAAATAAAATTTTTGGTTTCTTTTTAATACTATCTATCATTTTTCAGCCCCTGTTTTTAAAATTAATTATGTGAGGATAAGGAAGAGCACAATCAGCCTCCTGACTATGCAGAGGAAAGAGACAGTCTAAGTTGGCATGCTGGATAAAACTGTTTATTCCTATTCAATCAGAATTCTAAAATACAAGGCCATGAAAGAATACATAGTAGAACCAATGTGCAGAGGTACTCAATGTTGTTTCAGTAGTGACTTCCCTATGAAGCAGACACAGTCTGACCTATTGTAGACCAGTGTAATGTTGAAGGTAAATAGTTCTATGATAGTAATAGCTAATGGCAGTACAAATCACAGGCAAAGGAAATTGTTACCTTATTGTATTACTGTTGTGGTCACATAGAGCTATCGCAAATACAGCAGCTCTGAGTTCATCAGTGAGAATTACGCTACCTGTAGTGAAGAAAAGGAAGAAGTTGATCTTATGTCAATAAAAAGATCAGATGAGAGTGTGAACAAAGAGTGCTAAGTGGATGGAACACTTCAGGTAACAGCAATTAATAAATGAGAGCAACACTGAGAAGGGTCAGAGGCTAATCACCAACTGTCAACCTCAGACAGAGGAGGTTACTGGAATTACCACTGTGACCAGAGTAGGTCCTACATATTGTCACCTACTACAGAATAGAAGTTAAAACAAGAAGTTGGGGGACCAGATGTCCCATTATGGCTCACAGTCCTATATGAAATGGCTGAGACAATGAACTCTGCACATTGATAAGCAACCTGAATACAGGTATCTCACCTGCACTGAGGCAATCTGTTAAGCATAGGTAGTCCCTGGCACCAGCCAGAGGCTGATCTTAGTACCCAAAGAATATGTATTCTTGGAAACTTTTCTTGGTACTGCTAAGGCACAGCCAATGATGATCCAACGATGGGCCGATCTAGGGAAGCTATCAGAGAAGCAGCGTCTCAATTCATCAGGAGTCTGAGCTGGACCATCATCCAAGAGACAGACTCTAGGTAGCTTAGTCTTCAGAGCAAGCCACACTAGATTTCAATAAGCTAATTTTGCAGGAGAGGAGACTGAAGGAAGGTCAGAAAGGTCAATGACTTGCCCAAGATGCCAAACAAGAAAGAACAGATTTCACCTTGTGGCTCCCTCTTGAAGCTCTTCTGTAGGTAGCCATGGTCCAAAATAAAATGTATTTTTTTTTTTTTGAGACAAGGTCTCACACTGTAGTCCAGGCTAGTCCTGAACTGACTACATAGCCCAGGCTAGCCTTGGACTTGGACTCATGGCAATCCTCCTGCCTCAACCTCCCAAGTACTGGGATTATAGGCATGCACCACTATACCCAGTTTAGGTGGTGTTGGGGAATCAAACTTAGGGCCTTGTGCTTGCCAGGCAAGCATGTTAACCACTGGGTCATTCGTCCAACCCCTAAAATGTATTCTAAACCCTCTAGGCACTGGTCAGCAACACAGTTTCCAACTCCAGCTCAGCCACACCTTTCCTCCAGCCACCCATTCAAATCCCTGTCCAAGTGAATAAAACTAAGCAACTTGCCAAGCAGCAAACCTCTCTATGCTTGCTCCTGACTTCCACACGACTCTGCTTTCATCTACCTCTTCTTTCAAGACAAATCCCTGACACCACTCAATGCTTCACGAAGCCCTCCCAGGCCTACAACAGCCCTGATCCAGGTAGAAATCATCTCGTTCTTCATCAGGTTCTGGAATACTTAGGTCAACAGAGCAACACTACAATTCTCTCTGGTATTTCTATCTGATCAAAGAAGCAATATATGACTTCTGAGAGAATGTCAATATATGTTTCAAGAATAAAGAAATGCAGTGCTTCATCCAAAGACATAAATGGATCCAACTCGAAGTACACCACTCCATGTTTCTCAAAGCAGCCACATACTTCACAAAAGTGATTCTGTGGCTGTCCACATACTAGCCAGAGGCACCCACTGAGCACATGGAACACAGTTAGTCTGAACATGATATGCTGTATGTAGTAAAAACATGATTTTAAAGATTTAATATAAAAAATGCAAAATATTTCCACAGGTTAAAATTATCATATTTTAGATATATTAGGTTAAATACAATATTTCAAAGTTAATTTCATCTGTCTCTTGGATAGTTTTTATTGCAGACTTAGTAGAAAACTTAGTGTCACATTTCTAGCTCACATTACGTTTCTGCTGGATAGAACTGGTCTACAAAGCATGTCATTCTTTCTTATTAATCTATCAACATGATGTTATGCATAAATTAGCTTTTCCTAAAAATACAGAGGATCAAATGTTGCACTGCAGTGTTACTTAACATGGCCTGGGTAGATACACAATTTGACCATACACTGAAAGCTCACAAAATAGTTTTCAGAGTTCTATCTGTGCTTTGGATTTCTTATTTACTATAGCTGTTGGCACTTCATGTGACTCTGATCTGGATGTTTTACTAAATTTTTCCCCATTTTATTGATATGCATACGTGCAAAATTCTAGGTTTACAATGGAGTTGAGCATTTTGTGCACCTATGTATCTTGTCTAGGTGACAAAGGACTTTCCCACTCTCCTTTTGTCCCTTCCCCTACCCACCTGTCCCGGTCTCCCTCCCCATCCTCTCCCCATTTCACTTTGTTTTTCGTTTTAAGTTCCATAAGAGTTGTGATCTGGGTCTCTCATATCAGTGAGACCATTCGATGTTTCACCTTCTGCTTCTGACTCACTTCACTAAGCATGATGTTCTCAAGTTTCTTCCATTTGCCCATAAAGGCCTTCACACTGTTGGACTTTATAGATGCACAGTATTCCTTTGTGTATACATACCACAGTTTGTGTATCCATTGGTCTGTTGATGGGTATTTTGGTGACTTCCATATTTTAGCTATTGTTAGTTGTGCTGCTATGAACATGGGTACACATATAAGTAAGCCTACCAAAATAAAGGATCCCATTGCAAAGTGGGCAAATGAAATGAAAAGGCAGGTCACTCATGAAGAAGTACAAGTGACCAATAATGGATACATGAAAAAATGCTCAACATCTCTAGCCATAAGAGAAATGCAAATCAAAACAACACTAAGGTACCATCTCACTCCAGAGAGAATGGCCTATATCAACAAGTCAAATAGTAATCAGTGCTGGTGAGGCTATGGGGAGAAAGGAACCCTCCTGCTCTGCTGGTTGGAATGTAAATTCGTGCAACCACTTTGGAAAGCAGTATGGAGATTTCTCAAAAGACTAAAAATAAATATCTCCTTCAATCCAGCAACACTCCTCCTGGGAATATAGCCAAAAGAGGCCAAAACAACACATAACAGATACATATGTATTTTACTAAATTTTGAGCCAATGGACTGGTAGGAAAAACCAGGGCAGGACCAATATGAAACAGGGTACTTGCCTGAGGTACAAAAAACTGGGAGCCAAACCTTTCCCTACTCTCTAGCATCCTATCTCACCACTGAATCTATATGTACTTTGAATATTTTTATGCCATGAGGCCATCACCAAAGGCCAAATCTGTAAGGCCACTCAATTTTTTCAGCTTCCAAAACTCTTTTTCTTTATAAAGCACCCAGACTCAGTTGTTTTGTTATAAAATAGCAAGAGAAAACTAATATGCTCAGTAATCAAAACAATTTTTAAACACTGTTTTACTGAGATAAACTCATGTATCATAAAGTTTACCTTTTTTTCTGTTTTTTGTTTTGACTAGATCTTGCTATATTGACCAGGATGGTCTCAAACTCATGCGATCAGGTGACCCTTCCACTTCAGCCTCCTGAGTAGGTGGGACTATAGATGCATGGCAAAATTCCCAGAAAATAAACTCACCATTTTAAAAAGTATGAAAGTTTTTAGTATATACACCTCTTAGTTGCACTCTCATACTGGGACAGAATACTCAACATCCACAACTTTAGCGAGGAAAGATGTACTTTATCTCAGATTCAGAAGGTCACAGTCTATTCACAGGTGGGCAGTTGGAAATGGAGGAGCAACATGGCAGGGCCAGAGCCAAAACTGGAGCCAAGGCTGGGCTGAGGCGAGAGAGAAAGAGAGAGAGAGAGAGAGAGAGAGAGAGAGAGAGAGAGAGAGAGAGAGAGAGAGAGATGGCAGAACAAAGCCAAGTCTAGGAGGAAGGGCAGGACCAGCATACAACCTTCCTGGTTGTGTCACACATCCGCCCCTTAGGCCCCAACTCCCAACAGTACACACTACTCATAGCATGAGGGGGTTTTGGGGGACACTCAAGACCCAAAGTACAACAGTACATAATGTTGTGCAACCATCACCACTGTCAAATTCCAGAGCACCTTTGTCACCCCCAAAAGAAGTCATGAGCAGACCCTGCAGCCCTGACTGTGCTCAGCTACTGACAACTACTTACCTAGTTTGTCTCCAATTTGCCTGCTCTGAAAATTTCACACAAACGGAATCTTACACTATCTTTTATGTCTAGTTTCTTTTACTTAACAAAAAGTCTTCAAAGTTCAGTCATGGTGTACCACAAATTAGGACTTCATGGCTTTTTATGACTGAATAAAATTCTATTCTATGAATATGCCATATTCATTAATCAGCTGGTGAACATATATGGATTATTCCTAATTTGAGGATATTATGTACACATTTGTATATAGGCTTTTATATGTATTAGTTCTTTTGAGCATGTATTTATGACTAGAACTGCTGAAACATAATTCTATAATTTAAATAACTATCAACTATTTTCTGAGGTACTCTTGTCAAGGTTCCAATGTCCTCACTTCTTTACCATCACTTGCTATTGTCAGTATATTTTTAGCCATCTTAGAGGTTATCTCACTGGGTTTTAATCTCCATTTCCTAATGACTAATGCTGACTATCTGTCCACTCATATCCTTTGTCCAATTTTTAACTGGGTTGTGTTTATCCCCTCCAAAAGGTTATATTGTTGAATATGTTCATTCTTCATACATGCAAAATAGAAATTTCTTCTCAAATATATGATTTTCAGAAAATGACTCATTCTGTGGAATGTCTTTTTCCTTCCTGATACCCTCTGAAGGGAAGATGTTTGCAATTTTCATTAGGCCCAATCCATACATCTTTCTTTTGTTATCCTTCCTTGGGAGTGGCACATCTAAGAAACCACTACCTAATTTAAAATTATGAAGATTTACTCTTAGGAAGTTTTTTCTTCTCTGAGTTATAACTGTCTTCACTCTTACATTTAAATCAGTAAGCCATTCTTCCTGAACTTTTGCATATGGTAGGAATTAAGTCCAACTTCATTCTTTTGCACACTGACATCCAGCTATTGCAGCATCATTTTAAAAAACCTTTCCTGATAGAATTGCCTTCTCATTTTTGTTTGAAACATTGTTCATAGATAAAAGAATTTATTTCTGGAGTCTCAGTTTTATACCACACTGTCTGTACCACAGAGTTTTTATTATTTTAGTTTTGTAGGTTTTCTAATCCCTTAGTGTCAGTTCTTTAACTTTGCTGATTACTGCATTGTTTATTCTGTGTCTGTTACCCTTCAATATAAAATCCAGGATCAGCCTTTAAATATGTGGGGTGAGGTAGAAGGTACCTGCGATTTTGATAGAGATTGCACTGGATCTATAGATCAATTTAGGAAGCACTGAAGTCAATTTTTGTGTCCTCCACAAATTTATTTGGTGAATATAAAATAAATTTCCATTTATCTGGGTTTTCTTTAATTTCCTTCTACAACATTTTTTAGTGCTCTGAATATGTTTTTAATGACTTTTGTTAAAATCTTTCCTATTTTTATATTATTGTAAATGGTTTTTCCTTAATTTCATTTTCAGAGTACTTAATTGTAAGTGTACAGAAATATAGTTGGTGTTTACATATTGATCTGTATTTATATGTATACCCAATTCTTTTTTGTCCAGAGTTTATATTTTCTGTTAAAGAACATCTTGTTGTACAATTCTGGATCCATATTCATAAGGAACACCGGTCTGTACTTTTCTCGTGATGTCACTGGTTTTCATATCAAGTAAAACTAACTTCAAAGAATGACTTAGAAAACATTACCTCTTTTTCCATTTTCTGCAAGAGCTTATGCAAAAATGCTGTATGCTAGAATTTACCAGTAAACTACCTCAGCTTGGCCTTTTTGTAGAAAGGTTTTATTATTTCAATCTCGTTTCTTATTACAGATCACTTCATATTTTCTATTTTTACTTGAGTCAGTATGACAGTGTATATCCTTCCCATGAACTTTTTCATTTCGTTTAGGTTACATAATTTGTTGACATAAAAATTTTCAGCATGTTCCTTTATATTATTTTTATTTCTCTAAAGTGAGTAGTAATTCTTATTTTGTTTTGGCTTTAATAATTGACTCTTCTCTCTTATTCTATAACTCTGTTAGGTAGAAGCTTGTCAATTTTAGATCTTTTCAAAGGACTAACTTGTGTTTTCACTGATTTTCCTCTATTTCATTATTTCTCTTTTAGCGTCCCTCATTTTCTTCCTTCTTATTTTTTAGTTTAATTTGCAATGCCTGTTTGTTTTTTAAGATGAAAGATGAGTATATCAATTTGGGTTCTCTCTTTTTTTAACAATATGGGCATTTACAACTAAAATCCCCTCAAGTACTGATTTGCTTATCTCTCATGAGGTGTACTATGTTATATTTTTCTTTTCATTCACATAAAAGTATTTGCTATATTGCCTTCAGGTTTCTTCTTTGACACATTGTTATTTAATACTGTGTTGCTTAATTTGTGTATTTTCTGAATTTCTGAAATTTCCTTCTGTTACTGATTTCTAACACTTCACTATGGTCATAGAGCATACTTGGTATAATTTAAATTCATTGAAGTTTGTTCTATGGCCTAACATGTTGTCTATTTTAAAGAACTTTCTATATACACTTGAGATCAAGTTATATTCTTCTATAGTAGTTTTCATTGGATTATAGTTATTCAAGAGTTATTGGTTTACAGTTCTTCAAGTCTTCTATTTCCTTATTGATATTCTATTTCTTTGTTGACATTCATCATACAATTTATTAATAAATGTGGGTATTAGAATCAACTATTTTGTTGAATTTCTCCTTTCAATTGTCATTTTTTTTGCCTCAAATATTCTGGAAATCTGTTGTAAATTTCCATGCATTTGTAACTGACTGCCCAATGAATTGATCTCTTTAACTATATCTAATGACCTACCTTGTTTCTTGTAATAAATTGATCTCTTTAACTATATCTAATGAATTGATCTCTTTGACTATATCTAATGACCTACCTTGTTTCTTGTAATAATTGTGACTTACAATCTACCTTGTCTGATATTAGTATAAACTCTCCAGTTCTTTTGGTTAGTGTTGGCATGGTATATCTTATTATATACTTTTAGTTTTAAAGTATATGCATTTTCAAATATAAGGTGAATCTGTTGTAGACAGCATATAGTTATATCATGTTTGATTCATCCTGCCAATCTCTGCCTTTTCACGAGTCCATATGCATTTAATGACAAGATTTATATATGCATTTTGTCATCTTTTCTATATTTGTTCCTCTTGTTGCTTCCTTTTGTGTAAAATATTTTCAGTATACCATTTTAATTCACTTATTTCTTTTACTATATATTGTTTAGTTTTCTTAGTAGTTTACTCTGTTTATTTACCTGCATAATGATCTGTATTGGCATTCTTCATTTCATCCTGTGAAATTTAAATTATGGCAATATTCTTCCATTAAAGCCTTAAGTATTTTTTTAATACTTTCTTTAGGGCAAGTCTGATAGTGACAAACTCTGTTTTAGTTTTTCTGGAATGTCTTATTTTATGAAGGACAATTTTGCTGGCTACAAAAGTCTTGATGAGTGGGGTATGTTTTGTTTTATTTTGTTTTTCTTTCAGCAGTTTGAATACATCATGATACTTCTTGCTTCCACAATTTAGGATGTGAAGTCAGCTGTTAATCTTATTAAGGCTCTCTTATACGAGACGATTTCTTTCTCTCTTGCTGCTTTCTATTTTGATTTTTGCATCTGGATATTGATCACTATGTTTATCCTCAATGTATACCAAGCTTCTTGAAAATGCAGACTAATAATATTAAATAAACGTTGATGAGTTTCATCAGTGATTATTTAGGAACACTGTCTATTTGCTCTCTCTTTTCTCTTTCTGAGTCTTCTGTTATGATATATAAGTACTCGTGATAGTAGTCCATTAGTCTAAGGTTTTATTTCTTTTTGTTTTTGACTTTGTTGTCCAACAGATATTTTAATTAATTTATTCCCAAGTTTGCACACTATTTCTTTTGCTAGTTCAATTTGCTGATGAGCTACTCTATGTTTTTCTCTTTGAAGTAATTTCTCTCTTACTGATAGTCTCTACTTAGTAAGACATCATTTTCATATGTTTAGTTCTTCACAGGAAAATTCTTCTAGCTCCAATGCATTTATAATACCTGATTTAAAATGTTTTGTCTAATATATCTAATATCTGAAATTTCTCATGGAATTTTTATTGTTTTCTTTTCTCTGGTACACATGTATCTTTCTATAGATGTCTTCACATATGCTGTAATACTATTAAAAACTGGATTTCATTAGTGGTAACTCTGGAAATAATATCCTACCCTCCCACTAAGATTTGCTTATTATTTTGGTATTTGTTGGTTTTGTTGTTCCTATGGTTGATTGTTAATTATAAAGTCTATTTTTACTACATGCTGATACTGTTTAAAAAACAGATTCAATGATCAGCTAAAAATAGGACAAAGGTTTCCCTAATTACCTTGAACTAACACATCTCTCGTCTTTGCTGAGAAGTGGCAATTGTTGGCACCTGTTCTAGTGCTCCAGCAGGCAGTGTATATAACTCTGCCTTTGATTTGATATCAGCTAGTCTTTGGGGGTATATACATATGCCCCTGAACCTTCCAGATTAGAAGAACTGTGTCAAAGCTTTTTGCCATCTATGTATAGCCCCTTCCCCAGTTTTACTTACTTTTTTCCTACTTTGTTAGTTTTTGTTTTTTGGCTAACCTCTTGTTTATCCCAACTGATTCTACCACCTTAAACTGCTATGATGTTATACAATCATTTTTAATTGTTTACAGCTGATGCCTAAGGGCTGTTAACACAGAATGAATTTTAGGCAGGTTAAATAAAAACAAGCTTTAAAATTGAGCTGTTCAACGAACTGTCAGACAGATCAGATAATGAGTTTTCTGAAAACAAGGTTTTTTGAGAAAGTTAAACATGTTCAATCCCTTTTAGTTTTCAAGACCACCATGAAGCAAGATGGAAGGGGAACCAAAATAAGGTGACTTTAAATGCTATAAAGTTCAAAGTTCTTACTGAGACTCAGTCCTTTTTCTTGCATAAACACTTTCCAAGTTGTTGCAAGCTTTTGGAGAATTTGTCCATTAAAAATAGTTTAGGTTGACAATTTTGCCAGTTTTCTCATTGGTGTTGTATATTAAAGAATTTTTTGGATTCCTACCTCTTTGCAGTTGTGCTACCAAGATAAGTAATAGTTTAATGCAATATTTTTTAAAAATCAAAATTAATGTAAAAAATAAAGAGCAAAATATCAATGTTTTAAGAGATGACAGGATTGCTGATTTTTCCTTTTGTGTCAGATCCTAGTATGATCCTGTCTGGATTTTAAATTTTTATATTATCCTCACTGTGGCTTTTTGTGTTAATTTTTATTTTTAATTACATGAAAAATTTATTTTACCATTGAGTTCTTGGTGCTCTCAAATTTTATGCCTGAATGAAGTCTGCCTAGTGCTGACTCAAGGAAGACTGATTTTTTTCAGGCCACATTTCTGCTTTTTTTTAAAAACCCTCTAAGCTAAAATATTACCTAACTCACATGATAAACTATTGCAATATCTTAAACTGTTATCAAAATTATTATCCTAAAACCTAGCACAAGATTTTCAATATGAAATTTTGGGCAGAAACACAATATAATTAAAATAAAACAACTTCACAAGTCTTCTATTAATAGTACAGGCAGATTAGCTAATGTGGTATAAAAAATTCACAACCTACTGTCAGTTAAGCTAACAAAATGTAGATTTTTTTAAATAATAATAATACTTGCTAGAGAACTTAGGAAATTAAACATAACATTTGAATTCCCACCATATAAACCTACTAAGACGTAACACAACACTAATAGGAAATGAATTAGGTTTAGAAATATCGATTTCAATGAAAATTATTCTTCTCTATGGTTTTCATTCTCAACATGATTTCCCCTGAAAATAAGCTGGTTGTTATATTAAAAATTAGGAGCTAACAATGTGCTTCACTTAATGTATGGCAAAATTTCCAACCTGAGAAGACAATTATTGGTGTTTGAGAATTATCTATGTTGACTAGCTATTTTGCGTGAGAAATTCAAACAGCTTAGTACAAAGAGAATTAATTCTGGATGACCTGAGATTATTTCTATACCGTCACTAACAGACATACTATTTGTATTACATTCTCAGATTAGTACTTTGCAGTAGCAGTCAGGTGAAGTGTGGAGATTTAACTTCCATATTACACTTCATTATTTGTTTCTGCTGTTTTATTGTCAATTCTTGAAACTTACAGCTCTAAACTTTATGTTCTCTCTACTGTGTTTCTGAAAAGCACTTAAAATTAACATATCAATAGTGGCCTATTCTGGGTAAATTTATTTACCTTATTATAGTTCTTAGTAGAAACTAGAGCAACTGCATTGGCTTTTCATTTCTGCAGGTGAGTAAAACTTCCCACAATTTCCACCAACCTGTCATTAGTACTGGTTTAGTCCAGACACTACTGACATACTAAAATGACCAGGTGTACACACTGCTTTATTTTTCTACAGGAATCAAATCTACTGTTTCAATGGTTCTGCAGACACAGAGAGAAAGGCAAGAGTATTATAAGGAGAAGTCTTTAGAGATTATATAACCTATCCTCTCCAGGACAAGGAACAAATTGTGCTAGTCATTTATGTATTTATCTGTTCAATGTATCAATTATTTATTTATTTACAAGGAAAATAAACTCAAGAAGGGTTAGAATGGAGAAGAGTTTGAAAAGTTCTTGGTAACATGATAAGGTCTTACAATCAGTGGCTTCCTATATATCAATAATTAGTAATACATTACGTGACAATATATGCATGCACGCATGCCCACATGCACACACAAACACTTACACACAGAGCAATGCCACTTTCATAATGTTTCCTATCTGCCTGAAAATAATACTAGAAGCCCTATAGGAAAAATTTCTTCTTTGGCAGTTGGGGATGTAAAATGATCATCAGCTAATAGCTTAAAAAGTAAACAACTCCACCATCCTTGTCCTAAACTCCTTTCCTGTCTACACCACCCCCCATGAGTGACTCCACAAAGACTACAATGAAAACTGAACAGACAATTCCTAGCACTGCTCACAGCAGCTCATTCATCTTCTATACTGAGAGATCCATGACCAAAGGCCAGATCCTCTTGTGTATATATGTGCTGTTTATCAGATATAGGGGAGCCATTTGGGCATCCAAGACCCTCAGTCATTACCTTAACAATTCTTTCTCAAACCATAGTTAATCCAAATTGTCATAGGGCCAAATGGTTCTCTCTACCTCAATTTACTCAAAAAGCTGGCCTTGGTCCAGGCATTTAGACATTCCTTAAGGAAAATTTACATGGTTCCGACTGTCAACATCTTTTTCCATTGCAGTTTTAATGTGTTCCCAAAGTGATTGAAGGAATTCCAAGTGAAATAGAACTTGCAAGTTGGCCCCTTTCCTATTACAGGCCAATTGGAGTCCTTAATCAAGAGACATAATCTCACTCCCTGTTCTACTGGTAACCATCCAAGCTTGATTCCAGATGGCCTAAGAGGCCCTAGAGCAATAGCCTCAGATGAGGCAATGGATCGGATCAGTCATGAAGAAACCTGCTGCCAGTCCATCTACACACAAGCATGAGAATCCCCAACTGCTGCCTACGGCACTGACTCCCATGCTCTTCACATACGTAAACACCACCTAATAGGAGCAGTGGCACATTTTTATATGGAAATAGTGATCTCTCAATTTTCTGTGTTTTTACTCAGACATGGGACTTGGGAGAAAGGGAAGGGAAAAGGAGAAACAAAGGCCAAATCTCAAGATTGCCTTCACCCAGAACCAATTCCTTAGATCCTACTGGGAAAAGAAAAACCTGTATACCCAACCAATGAAAAAAGGCAGAGGAAGAAACTTGCAACCTACAGATAAAAACTGCTGCCCACAATTTTTTCCATGTGAGTTACTCAGCCCGCATGCAGAGGAGCTTGCCCTCTTTACGAAGAGTAATAAATAAAAGCCTTATTTTTATCTGTATGCCAAGCCTCCATATCCTTCCCCTGTCTAGACAGGTAAACCCCTCAGAGCTGGCCTAACACGTGTTCCAGCACACTCTGGTCCACTCTGGTCCAAGCCTAAAACTGCTACTCCCCAAAGCGCTACCTCCAAGGGCTCACCTTTCAGGCTCAGCCCGGCATACCCTTCTCATGAGCCTTCCCTGACGACCCTGCTTGAAAGAGCAATTCTCTAATGCAAACTCTTTCTCCCCATTTCTAATTCATTTTTCCCACAGTGCCATCCCTACCTGACAAATACTTAAGTTTGTCTGATTCCCTCCATTACACTATAAGCTCCATAGAAGCATGGCTTTCATCTAGTTTGTTCATTCCTCTAATTTAATGCCTAAAACAGTGCCTGGCACACAAAGACACTCAAAATTATTTTTCCCATAGTTAACTACTTTTATTATTAAACATTTGTAATACATAGTAATTACATTCAACTCGGGGAATTGGCACATATACATATCACCAACATCTAACCATTTTTATTTCCCCTTTCCCTCTCTGCTCTCCTGTATCCCTCTTCCTCTGATCTCCTTCCCCAAAAACGCAGTTTTAAAAATTAAATTTAAAAAAAAAAACCATTTCACAATCCAGTCAGATCTTAGACAATCCAGACAGATCTCATCAAGTACTAGAGGACAGAGACTTTAGTAAAAAACCAAGCTCAACTCTGATTATACAGAAGTAACTGCAGGGGCTGGGGTGGCTCGTTGGTTTGCTTGCTTGGAATTTTTTTTTTAAGTGGTATTAGGGATTGAGCCCAGAGCCTTCACACTGAACTACATCATCAGCCATCTTTCTGTTTATTTTGAGACTGGGTCTCACCAAGTTGCTAAGTTGACCAGCTGGGCTCAAACTTGTGTTCCTCTTACCTCAGCCTTCCAGAGTGCTGCTATTATAGGCCTCTGCAACGGGGCCTGGCTAGAGTGTTTCAAAGGAGAATGGAGTGGTGAAGACGAATACAGGTTCCAACAGAGTCAAAGAAATAGAAAATTACCGAAAAATAAAAAGAAAGAAAGAAAGAAAATCAAGTAAAAGGGTTATTTAACAGTTAAATGTCATTAAGTCATCATGTCTGCTAAGAGGCATTTGTCAAAGCTAGGTCCATTCTCCCTCAGAGACTGGAGATCTGACGAGTACCCTTCCACATTTCAAAGAACTAGCTGCAGATCTTTGACAAACACACTCCTCGGTAGCAGAAAAATACAGGTACATTATAATGAAACAGAAAAAAAGATTTAAATTTGTGTTTGTTGGTATACTTCGGGGGGGGGGGAGGCTGAGGGTTTCTTTGTTTGGTTGGTTTTTGTTTTTTGGTAATAAATGCTCTAAGAAAAAGAACGTCAAGTGGTTAGTGTCTAGTTGAATTCTTTCAAAACAGCTTGAGCTTTTCTAAGCACGAATCTCAGTAAGGCTGAGTCATCCAGGGACTTGGCCTTAAGCTGCCAGAATCTCTGTTAGCCTGTTTTCAGTACCCCATGGTGTTACAGTTCTTGTAGACCACAATCAAGACCTAGCTGAGAAAACAAGTCATATATAGGTGGAGCCTGATTAAAATCCGGCCAGGAAGTGAATCTTTGTGGATGAATGGATAAGGGATGGGTAGGTGATAGACAAGCAGCTGATAGATGAATAAATGATCTCTAAGCATTGGTGAAAAGGTCAAGATAAAAAGATCAGACGACATCTAAGTTCAGTTATCAAGTAAAACTATGATGGAGGGGGGAAAAAGACATTCCTCAACTCTTCTTTTTATTTGAGTTGATTTTTGTTTCTGTTTTTGTTTTTCTTTTTGAAACCGGGTCTCACTCTGTAATCCAGTCTGGTCCTGAATTCACTATGTAGCCCAAGACAGCCAATAATTCACCATAATCCTCAACTCATTTCAACAACACCCTCTCAAGCACCGTGGATGAATACTAAAAGGGTACAGTAAGATACGATGAACACAAGATTGTCACCTGCACATAAAAACTGCTAAGTGAAACAAGGTAGCACTTCATCTAGTGCGGGCATGTCCAACCTATGGCACATCAGGTTTGGTTTGGTTTTTGCCCTCCTCCACCATTCTTTTTTGAGTAAAAGGGACCTGTCTTGAGCTACATGTAAAATAAACCACATAAAATAGTTAATGTAGGAGCCGGGAGGCATAGCTCAGTGGTTAAAAGTGCCTAGTTAGCAAGTATAACGCCCTGAGATCAATTCTCCAGCATCACATAAGATGGGCCTCCTGGTCTACACCTGTAATCCCTGCACTCAGAAGGCTGATGCAAGAGGATTGCTGTAAGTTTGAAGCAAGCCTGAGCTACAGAGTGAGACCCTGTCTCAAAAAAATACATACATACATACATACATACATAAGTTTAATGTATATAAGTACTAAAATATCGTTTTAAAATTTTTCATTATTAACATTTAAAAAAACAAAGGCCAAAAAAAAATAAAAACCTACTGGGTTGTAGGTCAGATATGCTGAATCAAGTCCTTCCTGCCTGCTTTGTTTCATGCAGAATGCTTTCTAGAATGCTGAATTGGTTTGCTTAGTGTTTAGAACTTCTAATAAAGACAGCTCCTAAAGAGCTTATTACAGAAAGCACTTCTGATACACACTGATGTTATCGGCTCCTATTACCTCTTTATTAATGAAGCATTTAGTACGTTTTTCCTTCCTCCCTGCTTGGCAGCCTGATTCTGAGACGTAAAAGAGTTTTAACCCACTTTCCTCACATTCCCACCTCCATCTCTTCCCCTGTCTGTGAGATCACAAGGCACAGAGCTAGATCGCCAAGGAACCACAGGACCTGAGGCGCTCAACCCAGTCCTAGGTGATGGCAGTCTGCATTTTCTCAGTAGGTCAACTCTAAGAGTGACCAGATTTCTTTCCTTTTTTCAATCTTCTCTCATAATGACAAAATTTTAAAAATAAAATGTAAGTTTATATATTAACATTTGAATATAAACAGATTTGGGAACAGATTTGGGATTAGTGTTTACATAATGGAAGGGAGGGAAGAACATATTTTGTTTAAAATAATTCAAAAAATCAATCACAAACTTAGGTATGACCATAAGAACATACTGCGAGTGCCAGGCTAGATCCTCCCCCCAAAAAAAGAAAGATGCTGGTTGAAAGACTTGAAGCTTCCCAGTCAAGTGCCTCTGCTGGGAAACAGAAAAGGCTACAGAGGCTTCTACTGCAGCACTCAGATCTCTAGGAACTCACCAAGCATAACAGTCCTCTATTACATCAACCCTTCATTCCCTATTCTTATCTCTGTTTCACAAACCATCCTCCCTGCTGTTCCTTCTAATTTAGCAGCAGCAATTCATTATAAAACTCCATGTGTGGGGGGTGTGGGTGTGGCTGTGGGTGTGTGTGTAAGGAGCTGGTTTGTGCATCCTCCTCTTATTTCAGCTTTAACAGCCTAGTTCTCTGTTGATTATGTAACAGCCAAAACAGAGAGTTTAATATAACAGCAAAAGCTCAGTTGCACTCTTACATAAGCCTTCAGAAACCATGCATAAGATGTACTCCTAAGCTTGGGTACTTGAAATTACGTAAGATAGACTGAAAACAGTGATCCGGCAGCTGGTTTCCCTTCTGAGCTTAAAAACAATAAAAACCACTTGCACTTAACTGACTAGTTTATGCTACATTAACATAAGAAGTTTTTTTTTAATTTGATAGAAAAAAATCTTTAATGGGACTTGATTATTTTAGAGCATACACACAAAAGAACATCCTGACACTGCCACTCAACTATCACAGGTACCTCTGCACAAGGCACTGTAGAATTTAGGACTAGAGGGGCATAGGACACCTTGGTGAGTGTTTCACACACAATTATGAGCCCTTGATGAATATCAACTATTCTTTGTCGGAACAAAGGAATTACCTAGCTAAACTGTAAGAGTGCGTATTCTAAAATTTGCCAACATATCTCCTCTCCAATATCATTTTTCTCTCCCCGTTTCTAACCACATATTTTTTTACTTATCTTAAACCACTGCAGCCTCACCTTAGGCTGCAAAGTGACAAAAAAAAAAAAGCAATGCTTTCTAAAGCGTCTCACCAACTGTACACACTACAATCACCAGCTAAGCTATTAATACAACAATCACCCCAGACCAATCAGAACTGACTGGGGAGGGTTTGCCTAGACACCAGTGAATCTGATGCTTTCTACATTAGTCTTCCTCTTACCTGAAAAAAAAAAAAAGAAAGAAAGAAATCATAGACATGAGCGGAGGTTTGGAGAGAGGGGACAGGAGGGAAGGAGAATCATTTGCAACTCACAATTACTAAGTTTCCACCCCACAGCAAAATGAAATCATTCAGCCTCTTGAAAGCCATGCAGGTTACCTGAGGGATTTTTTTATTGCAGTCTACCAATTCTCACCAATTTTCATGACAGGCTTTTTAAAAACCTCTTTTTGTGTTTTAATGCTTTAGAGTTATACCTACTGAATTTTTAAATGGCCCTACATCACATTAAAAGAACATCTCAAGTCAAGAACATGCTTATCTACAAAGAAAGTTTTGGGTTAAATCAGAAATTATGGTTCTGACTTCCTACGCTCGTCTTAGATGCTTTGGTAACCACTCATAACTTTAACAATGAGCAAATATTTTTAAAGCACTTATATAACAGTGAGTACGTACAGGCGCCTCTGGTATCCTGCCAAGTGTACTTTCTGTGTTTGTATTTAAAATAGAATGGTAGTAACATCACTTGGGTGCCTGCAATTACTCTGTGCATGAGCTTAGAATGAGAGAGAGAGAGAGAGAGAGAGAGAGAGAGAGAGAGAGAGAGAGAGAGAGAGAGATGCTACACCGCTTTAACATCCTAAAGCTCTAAGGAAATAACACATTCGTACTAAATTAAGACGAGGACACAGACCAGATTACCCGAAGGTGGGGGTGGACCGGGAAAGTCGCCGTGACTAGATTCCCCTCGCCTCTGAAACGCGGTGTTCAGCCCGGCGGCCCGCAAAGGTGCCGACGGGCCGCGATGGCTCCGAGGGCGCAGAGCATGTGGGCGGGAGACTGGGCGCTCCTGTGACCGCAGAGCCAAAAGCGGCCCCGCTCCCCAACTCCGCACCTGCCTCGCGGCGAGGTCCGGAAGGCCGGCGCAGACCCGCCCGCCGCCCGCCGCCCGCCGCCCGCCGCCCGCGCGGGACCGGCCCGCTCACCTGGGTCACGAAGAGCCGGGAAGGGCGCTCCGGGGCCGCCGCTGCCCCGCAGGACCCGGCCACGCACGCCCCGGCGGAGCCTGCCCGGCCGGAGTTTCCGGGCAGCGGACGGCGCTGGGCTCGGACCGAGCAGCCGCGGGTCTCGCAAGGGGGCACCGCCAACTTGCCGCGAGCGGCGGAGGCGGCGCGGGGGACGCCCGCGCCCGGCGCCGCCCGCCCGCACGCCCGCGCCTCGCTCCCCGCGCCCGCACGCACCGCGCTCCGGCGCCGCCCAGGCCGCGCCCGGCGCCGCGCGCGGGGAAGCCAGGGCCGGCCGGGTCGCCCGCGCGCCGCCTCGCCCGGACAAAGGGAAGCCGTGGACGGCGGCCGCCCAGCCCGCGCCTCGGAGCGCCGCGCAGCCCGCGTGCCTCCGCCGCGAGGCGCCGTCCGCGGTGACAGCAGCCCGGCGCGAGCCGGCCCGCGCGGGCACAGCGCCCCCGCCCGGCCGCCGGCAGCCGCACACGCCGAGCGCGGCGCCTCCTCCCGGCCCGCGCCCGCGCCCCGCCGCCCTCCGCGCTCCTGGCCCGGGAGCCGCAGCGGCCCCTGGCGGCCGCGTGCCGCGCCGTCCGCCCCGGCTCTGGGCCACAGCGGGCCGGCCGCGCCGTGCGTGGGGCTGGAGGCTGCTTTCCTCGCAGCTCGGATCCTGCAGCCGGAAGCCCTGAAGTCCAGCATTGGGAAGGACTTGGAAGCACTGTGGGTTCCTGATGCACGGGAGCCTCCAGAGGTCTCTATAAAAACAGTTTACGGGTTAGGTGGGCCTTTCTTTGTAGACGTAGGCTTATTTCTGTGTTTCATAGGCCTCCGGTGGACCTACTCTCTGTGCATACGGTCCAGTGAGCCTGGACCGCTCGTAAGACAAGTAGATAAATTAACGACCACCCAGAGAACCTTCCAGGCCTACCTGAAATGCTGCAGCGCCCCTTCACTTCTGTGCTTTTGAGCGTGGGCCAGGAAGGGGGGAAGGGCCACCCACCCACTCTGAGTTCAGGGGGATCCAACTAGCAGCTTGAGCTAAGTAAGGCAGGAAGAAGAAACACTGTTACAGCTCCTTCCTGGGCAAGCTATACCCTTGCTTGAGTCTCCTCACTTCACTTGCTCCTGCTTCACTTGGCTTCTGTCTACAATGCTGCAAGCAGCTCTCCAGCCACAGCCATGCGCTTGCACCATGGCTAGCTATCCATGAATGGACCGTGTAAGATTTTCTGAAAGTGTGAGCCTAATAAATCTTTCCTCCCTTAAGTTGTGGATGATGGGTGTTTTCTTAGAGCAATGAGATAAGTAACTAAGACAGGTATCTTGCCTCGATTCCGGACTCCAAACTCAGTGATATCCCTTTGGTAGGCCGAAATAATCCACAGACAATTGCATTCCAGAAGTCAGCAGCCTCTATGTAATGAGCATGATTTCTCCCAAGGAGGCAGGGGCTAAACACTCATATGAACACTACTGCACATCTGGCTCAGTTAAGGCTGCCCCAGGCCCAGCCAAGTGACCAAGCCTCTACATCCCTCCTGGACTATCACTCTGTGCAACAAGCCACTGCAGCAGAGGCCAGCTACAGAAAGTCCATCACCCAAGGGCGTCTGCTCACAACCTTGACAACACCTGGGGCAGCAAGTCCACAGGAAGACACTGGGCTACACATCCCTATGTTGGAAGCACAAAATTGTTTAAAGTGTATCTTTGTTTCAAATTTTAATTTAATGTTTTTATTAACCTGTAATAATTGTACATGTTAATGGAGTAGAATGGCTATTTCATCACACGTATATAATGTGCACTGATAAATCAGGGTAATTAGCAATTCCTTCTCCTTAACATTTCTTACGTTTGGCACCTTCAAGCTCCTCTCCATTAGATATGTAAAAAATAGAAGGTAAAATATCTCTTGGCTTCTCTGATATAAGAAACCCAGTATACATGCATTTTATTGAGCCAAATGGGTGTAGTAGTGGGAGTTGGGAGGGATGTGGGAGGAAGCAGGAGGGCTCAATGTAGGAAAGAGATGATACTGTTGTGATATATATATATATATATATATATATATATATATATATATATGCGCACAGAATTCCCAACCACTGTATATTACATATATATACATATCTATGTATGTATAATTATATACTAATAAGTATTGGGGGAATGTAGGGGTGATCAAACATGACAGTAAATGCTGAAATAAAAAATTTTTAAAACGTGTTACACTAAAATATGCCTCCTCACTTCACACACCCATTTTTCTTGCCACTTTCTGAACAGTTCTGGATGTCCTACCATAACATAATGTAAATTGTGTAAACAGATGCAACACTGCATATTTAGAAAACAATAACAAGACAGAAAGTGTGTATAAGTGCAGTACAGACACATTTTTTAAAAATATGTTCAGCTTATAGTTGACTGAAGTCATGTATATGGAGAACTGTGTGTGTGTGCCTCAGACTATTCTACCACATGAGGAAACCTTAGTAATTTTGGTGGTGCTACTGCATGCCAGAATTAGCACTCTTAATTTCTACTTTAGTGGAGTCTAAGATCCCATCCTGAGGGGGCTGCCTTTCAGATACACTTCTAGAACTAACATTCTTAGCAGGGATTCCCCTAAAAGCAGAACCTGAGGGTGTGGAAGGGGAAGTAGGGCAAGTGACCCCAAGATGTGGTCCTATTGAGGGAAGCTGTAAAACACTAAAGGAGCACACTCTGATATTAGATACATACTTGAGCTGGCCACTGCCAAGAGTAAATTTTATTGGGATTTTCCCAGTCATTATAAGAACATTTTATGGAATGCATTTCAGAAATGTCCTCCTGGGAAAAGGAAAGGAGAGACCCTCTTTAGCCATTTCCTAGTGGTCAGGAGTGGTGATCCACAAGTTTCAGCATGTCCACTATTCAGGGTATGTGCATTTAAGAGATAAGAAGTTCCTATGGGTAACTCATAACATGATGACAGAGATAATTGGAGGAGAGACACATTAGAGGAACCTAGGGCAGAATCAAGAACTGGTGCTGTCTGGCTCTCCTAGTGTAAAACTGGTCTAAGCTTCTTGATATCAGTCATTGTTGCAGTCCTGGTGTAAACAGCAGGATTGAGAGGGTTTAAGAACTTCTCAGGCAGTGGCTATTAATGTCTATAAGACATTAATAGGATAGTTTATAGCACATGTAAGTGTTTGAGTCAGGAATTCTCCTAGAATATCCTTCTAATCCTGTCTTATTTACTTTCTCATCACTATGACTCAATACCCAACATCTACAACTTTAGGAAGAAAACATTTATTGTAGCTTACAGTTTCAGAAAGTCGCAGTCCGTTCACGAGTGGGCAGCTGGAAAACAATGGAATCACATGGTAGGGCCACAGCTAGAGCCAGAGCCGAGCTAGTCCTCTGGCAGACAGAGATCCTCAGAACAGTGTGGCAGAGCTGAGATTAGTCTGGGAGGAAGGGCAAAACCAGCACACACCCCTCCAGGTCAAGCCCCAAGCACCTGCCCCTTCCAGCCAGGCCCCACCTCCCAACAGCACACAGTAACCCTAGGAACATGAGGCCTTTGGGAGACACTCCAGATCCAAATCATGACAAAGTCCCTCTCCATCAATCCAAAAGAAAAATCATGTTGGTCTCTGACATACGCCTCTAGTGTGTACTGACAAGGCTTACCATAGGATAAAGCATGAACCAAACCAAAGTCAGAGATGCTTGTTTCAGTGTGATAGTGGCCATCTAATCTGAGCAGGTTGCTTATCTGTGTAAGCCCCAAATTCCCCATTCATAAGAGAGGGGAAGGATAAAAAGTGTATTATCTACTTCCTCCTGCTTGACTTGGCTTCTATCTTCAATGCCGTGAGCAACTTGTAAGCAGCTCTCCAGCCTCTGCCATGTGCCTTCACCATTGCTGTCTGCACCTGAGTGGACTGTGTGAGACCTTCTGAAACTGTGAGCTAAAAATAAACCTTGCCTTCCTTAAATTGTGGGTGCCAGGCATTTTGTCCTAGCAATGAAAAAGTAACTAAGACAACTAATTCATAGAACAAGAACCCAGTAGGGAAGAAATGCAAAATGTTTTCTAAGCTATAATGCCATACAGATATAATTTATCATGACTGTCAACAGTAAGGCTTATTCTTAGTGAATTGGCTGCTCACTACACTTTACCCCCAGAACTAAATTCACACCAAGTCTTGAGATTTTGGTGAGAAAAAAAAATTGACACGAGCAAGATGCTTGAGAAGAGAAAAGAATAAGCCAGATATGATGGTAGCAGTCTTTTAAACTGAAGTAGGCATGTTCCAATGCCATACTTTATCACGTAAATTGTTAGCCGGGGCAATGATGTAGGTAAGTTAGAACCCTTGTCTTAATGGTAGGAATGTGAAATGGTGTGGCTTTACACTACGATGGCTCCACCCCAAAATAAGCACTAAGCTATACTATGATTTAGTAATTCCACTTCTGCCCAAAAGAATAGAAAGCAGGAAAATGGTAGCCAAGTAACAGAGCTGCACAATGTCTCCTCATGGACTCACTTAAAAAGTTGAGAACGTAGTCAGAAACTGCCTATTCAATGTAGCTAGGACAGGGAGGAATGCCCCAACAATTGAAAGGAGACCACAGGAAGGTCAGAAACCCCTAAAACACAATAGGAGCAGAGGTAAACAGTAGCCTAGGAAGGAGACCAATGCCATCTGGAAGCTGCCGGCATCTGCTGATGGAGAAAAGCCCACCCAGAGCCCAGAACCTCTGTCCAAAGTAAGCGCTGACCCAGGAGGAGTGGGAATTGACAGCAGCTGCTAGCCCCAGCCTCCAAAAAAATAAGCCTGCATGTAGTGCATACTGCAAATGCAACGTGTGAGCTCCCGCTAGAAAAGACCTCCTGAGGTATAGATCCAAAGCAGCTTTTGACAGCCATAATATAAGCAAGAGCCATTTTTAAAAAGAGAGAGAGCCGAATACTATACTAATTAGAGTAAAAGAAAGCTCAGAAGACCACATCAGAGCTTTAGGGGTCACTCTTTTTTCCACTGAAATTCTGATTTATTATTTGAAAGTCATGATTTGAACAATATTGAGCATGAAGGAGGCAGCAATGACTTAAGAGCACACAAATCAAAAATATACAAAAATCAAAAAAATTTAAATGAGTCTCAGACCAATACATCAAAGGGCACATGATTCAGGAATTTAAAATTTGTATTATGTATGCAATTTTAGCTTCCTTCTTCCTTAATTATATTTTTACTCACACATCAATTTCAAATTGTCACTACAGAGACATGAGATTTGGAGAATCAATGAACATCTCTGGCGTCACTCTTAAACAGTGCCTAGGAAAAAACTGGCACAAGATACAGTTGCGAAGGGGAGAGAAGGCCACCAACCCCCTGAATGGCTAGGGTGGCAGTGGGAGCACCTTGGAGGGTAGAGAGCCCCAGAGTGGGAGGACTGTTAGATCCTCTCTGCCTGCTCCCAGTGCAGAACTCAGAGTAATTTCAGCTCCCACACATGAGCCCTCATAGTCATTCAAAGAAACCTCTTGGCTGGGCCTTTAAAGTGAAGTCCCCCAACAGCAGAAACATGAGAGGAAAACAAGGCAACAGATATGCCTGAGACTCCAGAAACTAATGTCATGGGCCCTGAAATAGTGGAACACAAAGGGAAGGAAGTCAAAAAGTGAATAAGTGGGTTGATTATCCAATTCAAATAAGATAACCTCAAAGAAATGCAAGCAATAATCAGTGGACTAAAGAGGATCTTACTAAGCAAATAATGGTCCTAGTGGACACAAAGCTCACTGAGCACATAGAAGCCACAAATAAAAAGTTGGCTGAGGTAAATAAGGAAATGCAAGATATGAAGGGACATTTTGATAGATAAGTGGGTATTTAGAAAGGAAATCTAGCTGAAATTTAGGGTATGAAGAATACATTTGAAGGCAGAGAAGTCAAACTCAAACTCAAACACAGTGAGGACAGAATTTCAGAACCTGAAGACAAGGCTGAGGAAACAAACGCTATAATTAGGCATGACTCCAGAATTAGAAATAAGCAAAGTAGCTGGTGTCTTAGCTACTTTGTTGTCGCTGTGACTCAATACTCGACATCCACAACTTATGCAGGAAAGATTTATGGTAGCTTAACAGCTTCAGAAAGGTCTCAGTCCATTCATGGGTGGAAAATGGTGGCATCACATGGTGGGATTGCAGCTACAGTTGGAACCAGAGTTCCTGGGGCAGAGATCCTTACAGCATGGTAAAAGAGAGAGAGAATAGGAGGAAGGGTGGATCTAGTATACTCCCCTCCAGGTCAAGCCTACACCCCTCCAAGCCAAGTCCTAAATTTCTGTTCCTTCTAGATGGGCCCCACCTCCCAACCCTACACAGTATCCATAGGAACATGAGGCTTTTGGGGGACACTCCAGATCCAAACCACCACAGCTGGATACAACAGTTGATGGATGATTCAAAGTGGAAGAAAAGAAGGGGAAGGGAGTGGGAGGGACAAAAGGAGAGTGAGAAAGCCCTTGTCACCTTGACAAGATACATATGTGCATAAAAGGCTCAACTCCATTGTAAACCTTAAATTTTGCACTTATACATATCAATAAAATGGGGGAAAGAGTGGGAAAAAATCTCAGAATTATGGTTGTGTGAGAAAGAGCAGAAGAAAGTACTGAAGGTATAAAGAATGCATTCACTGAAATCATGTAAGAAAATTTTCCAAATCTAGAAAAAGAAATTAATTTCATGTAAAAGAAACTTATAGAGCACCAAATAACCTTTACCAACAACCAGCCTCACCATGATACATCATAATCAAAATCTCAGAAATACAGCATAAAGAGAGAATATTAAAAGCAGCAAGAGAAAAACAGACAGTATTCTACCAAGGCAAATCCATTCAAACTACCCCAGACTTCTCAATACAAACTTTAAAGGTAAGGAGAGCCTGGATCAAAAGCTTGTAAGCTTTAAAAGAGAGCAAGTTTCAACCCAGGTTTTATCCAGCAAAATTATCCCTGAAAATTGAAGGAAACATAAAAAATTTTTTATGACCAAGAATCCCTAAAGAATTTTGTTACCACTAGCCCAATACTTGGAAGAAAATACTTGGAGAAATTTTTGAGAGAGACAGAGACAAGCACATCAACATGACGGAAGAAAGTAAATATCTAAAGAGAAAGTGTAACAAAAAATAGATTGGTATTTGAATCATTTGATTGGTATTCTACTAAAACAGTACCAGCTTTCTCGGGAAATCTGTGAACATTCTCCCTATAACTATTATTTTTAATAATATATTTGTTTCCAAAACATAATGATTATATTCAATATGGGGAATTGGTATAAAATCTTTAAAAATATAAAAGTATGAATTTATGGATGCATAGATAAATAAAATGATAAACCAAATCCGGCAAAATGTTAGTAACTAGTGAAATGTGAGTAAATAATTTATGAAATTTAAAAATTCTGAAATAACTAAGTATGCCATTGTATCTATTGCTTATGTATAATTTATTCTTGTGATCTAGATGTAAGATCATTTAATGTAGTGATTCACTTATTCAGTCTTTGATGTAAGTTTATCCTAAGAAAACTGATTGATGTAATGATAACCTGAGTGTCTTTTGAATGTACAAACATTTACCTTTCAGTACTCAGCTAAAGAATTAGAAATTCATGGTCTCTCTTTTTTATCACATTTTATAGTCTTATGAATTTCATTATCAGAGGTTTTTTTCTTAAGTGGACTTGTGGGTAAGGCCATGTTAAAGAATACCAACTAAGATAATTTTTTTTAAAAAAAGAACTTTTGGCAAATCATCTCAATAAAGAGCTCTGCTGGACTCAGAGAAGAGGAATCAAGATATGGCCACTGCAGCCCATTCTAGGGGTGGAAGCTGATCTATAGAAGGCAATGTGAGTCAGATGCAGAAGACTAAGTATGTTAAATATTGCCTGGTTTCTCTGATTTGGGAATCCCACAATACAGGCATTCTATAGAACCAAACGGATGTGATAGTGGGAGTTAGGGAGGATGGGAAGGGTGTGGAAGGGCCAACAATGGAAAAGGATTGTAAAGTTGATGTGATACATATGTCCACAAAATACTCAAGTTCATTGTAAACATTACACATCACATATATATTAATGAAAATGGGGAGACAGAAGGCAGGATTCAAGCAGACATTTGCATACTCATGTTTCTAACTGTGTTATTTACAATAGCCCAACCATGAAAGCAACCCAAGTGTCCATGAATGGATAGAGCACGCATATTATATGCAAGCAATGGAATATTATTCAGAATTAAAAATACAGAAATTCTGAAATATGTGACAATGCAGATGAGCATTGAGAATGTTAATTAAAATAAGCATCATAAAACAGCAAATTACATATGATTCTACTCATATGAGATAACAAGAAAGATAAGAATCCCTAGAGACAGAAAGTACAGGGTGGCTGCTAGGGACTGAAGGAAGCAATTGTTTTGTGGGTGCAGAGAATAAGTATTGCAGAATGAAAAATTTCTACGTATAAACAGAGGTAATGTTTGCACAACAAGGTGAGTGTACTTAATGAACCAAGCTGCACATGTAAAAATAATTCAGGTGGTAAATTTTATGTTATGAATATTATTGTGTTGGTTGTAAAACGTGGAACCAGGGGTTGAGATGATTCATATGGGAGGTATAGGGCTAGTTTTCATGATAGAAATAGTCATTACACCAAGGATCCCAGGCCAGGTGATCAACTGTTTTCCAGGCTCTTGTCTGAGTGTAAGGTTTGTGGGTGTGCACAGCACTCCCATGCAGTCACACGCTCCCACTCTAACCCCACAACCCAGGTGAACATTTCACACGAGGCCTGATTCGCACAGGAGGGGCGCTGGACTTTCCACCTGTTCCACATCCCTGCACCGCTGCTCTGTCACTACTGGCCTGGCTCTGGGGATAACGAGATTCCTTTCATCCAGAGCAGGAAATCCAGAACAGAGCAGCAGAGACACAAGCACATGCTTTCCTGGCCTGGTAGCGGTGCATGAAAATGTCCTCACTGCTGGTCACTCCCTCCTTCCCATGAGTTCCTTGAGCGTTGGCGCAGTGATTAAATGCTGCCATCGCTGGCCCTGCCTGATATTCATTACATAGCTGATGACTGTTTCTGACCCTGCCTGTGATTTGCCCTTCTTATCCAAGAGCTTAAGGATTTCTTTTTGTTATTATGAAATGCAATTGCAATTTAAAGTACTACAGTTGATGTCCTAAAAGACCCTGGCACCAAATGTGTTGGCTGATTTCACTTCAACGATGCATCCCTTTTTCATGTTTGCCCCGAAGCTCGGTTTTTCCTCCATTTGAGACTGCTCTCTTTGTTTTTCTGGTGGCATGAAGTATAGGAAACAATGTATAATCATAAATTTTATCCCTAGACCAAAGGTTAATTCCCCCAGGCAATGGTGTTTGCCATGGCTGAGACATCAGTGAAATGAAAATGCCTGCAATCCTCTTGTATGCTATTTGAATTCCAAATGCATTATGAGTCCCTTGGGAATGTATCATTAATTTAGGATTTTAAGTAAAATACTATATCTCTAAAGACATGTTTTTGCTTTTCTCTCCTTGCTTTATGTACTTACAGTGAAATAAATATCAGTTGCTTTGGCGAAGCCTACTGAAAAGTATATGCATAAAACCAGTTGTGGTGGCTCATGTGGCAAACTGAAGGACTCTGGAGGCTGAAGGATACCCAGAAGGATCACATGAGCTCTCAAGTTCAAGGACATCCTGGGCAACATAGTGATATCCCATCTCAATAAAAAAGGAAAGAAATAATTTAAAATATATTTTAAGTGTGTACATACATTTTAACACAGTTGATAGTACACAAGGGATCCTCCTCAGAAAACCTGACAATATCTCAGGTTCCTTTCTTGTTATTTTATACTATAGTTTCTAAAATTCTCAACACAAAGGAACTTACAAGAGGCTTTCGTCACAGAACAAGAACCTTCTGGCATACCTAAGGTCCCACAAAAGTATTTCTCTAGAGAACAGTAGATATTGATCAAAACATTTGAATATGATTATAAAATGTGCACTGCGCTGGTATATTTCTTTGACCAGTTTGGTCTAAGAAAGTTCATTTTTTTGTCTTCATGTTTCAATAGGTGTTTACTGGGCACCTAATTTATACCAGCACAATGTGATAGATAGAAACACATTGGTTGTGGCCTCTGCTCCTACAGTATTTACATCCTTGTCAATTGTAGATCATGCAAAAGCCAGGGGAGAACACACAGATGATTTGATAAAGCATGAGGGCTGAGTATCCACTCAGAGTGTGAACATGCCCTCCACTAGTACCTTGGATGCTTGATTCTTCCTGTCACACGTCCCAGGGAAAGAGCCTCAGGCAGAGGGGAGGGAAAGTGACAGGTCATTTAGATGGAAAAGGATTCTGTAGCAGTGTCCTTGTGTCATAATTTTTTCTTTTATTTTCAGAATTGTCATATTTAAAGTGAATATTTAAAAATAAAGAATTCGGGCTAGAGGAATAGCTCAGGGCTGAAACACTTGCTTAGCAAGAGCAAGGCCCTAATTTTGATTCACTAGCACCACATAAATTAGGCGTGGTGGTACATAACTATAATCCCAGCACTCAGGAGGCTGAGACAGGAGGACTACTGTGAATTCAAAGCCAGCCTGGACTATAGAGTGAGACTCGGTCTCAAAAGGAAAAAAAAGAAAGAAAGAATTTGTTACCTATACGTAGCTTACAAAGCAAAACAGCACATGTGAACTCATAACCCATGCCAGTGAGCTGCACTGCTCTCTCTCTTCCTCCTCTTGTCTCCTTATGTCCTTGTCACTCATACCCAGCACAACTTTATCCTGAGTTGTGTGTTTATAGTTCCCTTCTCCTTTTTTGAAAATAATTTCATCACATAGGTATATACAGTTGAGTAAAATACTGGTGAACCTTCTTTTAGCTTTATAAAATGGCATTCTACTGAACAGAATTTTGCAACTTGCTGTTTTTTTGCTCAAAATCATGTTTCTAAAATTCATCTATGTTTAGCACATCAATGGAGTTCATTTATTTTTACTACTACAAATATTCCATTTTTTTCCTGGTGAGTTGTTTTTAGTTTTTGCTACTGTGAATTCATATGAAGATCTCACAAAAGTCATGTTATATTTCCAAAGTATTAAAGATAATGCCAAATATTTTTTTCCAGTGTAGCTATTCTAATTTACACTACCAGCTGCGCACAAGCATTCTCAACTATTCTCATTCTCTTAAACACTCGATGTGGTTAGAATTCTTAATTTTTGGCAATTTAGTGGGGATAAGATATCTAACTGAGGTCCTGCTTGGGGTTTCCTTGGTTACCTATAAGTACAGCATCTCTTCTCATGATTAGTCTTACGTTTTTCCCTCTTTTATGAAATATTAGTTCATATTATGCACTGCATGCTTTGTTTACTAATCGTTCTTGGCATCATATATTAATGTTCATATATCTCTTGACTTTTATTATGACATTTTCAGAAGTCTTCATTTTTTAGGTAGTCAAATTTTGCAAGTGGTTATTTTATTAGTTAATATGTTTTGTTATGAAGATTAAAAAACTCTCCTATATTTTGGTCAAAAATACTAAGTTTCTGCTTTTCACATTTTAAGTACTTAACCAAGTGGAATTGATTTTGTGCTTTGTGGGAAGTGAGAATCCAGTTTTAATTTTCTCCATATGGATACTCAGATGTTGCAGAACTCATTATTAAATAAACCCATCTTCCAATTATCTGCAATGTCATTTCTCTTCTATATCAAATATCTAAGCATGTGTGCTTATTCATGACTTTATCATTTTGTTCCACTGTTTGATACATCTCCCCGTGCAATGCCACAGAGTTATGTCTTCATGTCATCTACTGAAACTATATACCTTACGCTTTGGTGTTATTCTTGACCCTTTTTCATGTAAATTGTAGAGCCAATCTGCTAGTTTCTATAAGAACTGTAGATTTTTCCAATTGGAATTTGGTGATAACAACTTCGTGACATTAAGGATCACTCTTTGAAAACATTAATGTTTAAAATCTGTATTTAAAATCGCTTCTCAGCCTTTTGGCTAAGATTAAGTGTAAAATCTGTACTTATATTTAGCATATTGGTCTTCTGAGCTCTGGACAGAATAAAGTTTGGCTTATAACACTGTCAAGCTTCTCTAGCTGACACCTCCAAATTTTTCCAAACTGCTCCCACGCACTAGTTCCAAAGACTTCCAAACCACATTGTCAAGTATAACTACAGCAACAACCCCCCTTCCTGTAACTCAACATAAGCCACCCCCAACTTAAGGAAGGATAGGCTTATTTTAGCTTACAATTTCAAGATGTCACAGTCCATTCATGGCTGCCAATAAGGGAAGGGCATGGTACAGAGATTAGGCAGAAAAAAATGTTCTACTCATTCTGACCAGGTCCTACCTCTTAATAGCACAAGAAATGTTCACTTCTGCTACAATCTTGCAGGCACGTATTTTCTGGCAAAACTGGAAACTTTTTAAAATCAATGTATTAATCCATTCATATCATAAGCCTTATAATCTAATTACCTTAAAAGCGCACGTGGCTGAAGCTTTTGGATGACATTTCAGATCTAAATCATAACAGAATTTCTACATCTTTGCCTAAAGGTGATGTTGAATTCTATTTTGATTTTATACTTGTGCTTCTTCCTTATTTTCATAAAATGTGCTCATATTTTCACCTTCAGTTCTTGGAGAGAATTTTTCTGAGACACGTTCTCACCCTGTTGTTCAGGCTAGTCCTGGACTCACAATGTAGGCCAGGCCAGCCTTGAATTCATGGCAATCCTCCTGCCTCAGCCTCCCAAGTCCTGGGAATACATTTGCCACCAGGCCCAGCTATTATGTGCTGGTGATTGAACCTAGATCCTTCTGTTTCCAGGGCAAGCACTCTAATTGCTAAGCTATGTCCCTAGCCACTGAATGAATCTTCAGACAACAGAATGACCTAGAAAATTATTTAATCTCTACTATAAAATTATCTGAGTCTCTTGCTATTTTTAATGGAGAAGAAAGGTTACAGTTGAGTGATTTTTTCTTTAATTATTTCCTTGCTAATAAATTTTATTTCAAAGTATCTTTAGTTTCTACTTTTGTTTTTTACCTTACAAAAGGCACTGATTGTCTTTCCATATGTTTGTTAATTATGGGTTTTCAATTTTATGTGTTGCCAACTTATTTCCTTTTCTCCTGGTGATGATTTTGATTAATTTCTCTTTCCCTCCTACAGTCTACCCATATTACTTGCTTGAGCCAACAGAATGCTAACAGATTTGCTGTAAGCAAGGGTTTTAATTATAAATTCTCTTGCATTTTGGCTTTCATACTGAGAACCAGCACTGCATAATCACTTCCCTCAGAATGATGAGAGACAACACTGGGTAAATTTGGACTCAAATAGCATCCTGTACAAAGTCCAGCTATCGTACAGTCGGAGGCAGCCACCCAGCCTAGATGCCCACCTCAATCCGAGCAGTTTGCTTCCGCTTGATATGGGAATAAATGCTGCTATTATAAGCCAGTGAGACTAAAGGGAGTTCTTATGTACAAGTAATTATACTGTGGCAATAGCTACATTGATTATCTATTTGAGTATTAGAGAGTTTCTTACAAATTTTAGGACTTTAAAATGTAATTATTAGCTTATTGCTATAATTAATCCCCTATATTATTTTGACCTTGTACTTCGATGATTTCATAAATTACATAAGGAAATTTCATTTTGTTCAATTTGGTCATTTTTTCCTGTTATTTCCCATGTTTGAACCTAAGTGATCCCTTCCAATTCTGATATTTGACAATCATTTCTAATTCTGTTGTTTTAAAATTATTGAATATGTAATTCTATAATCTATCTGGAATAAGACAGGTATATTAATCATTTCTAGTTCCTTTTTTGTTGAGTTCAATGTGTTATATGTAGGAGCTCTAAAATTAATTCTATTTCCCATTGGAAAAATATTTAAGTTGAAATGTTAAGTTAAAAGCCTTTATACTTATATAACTAGCTATCCTTTTAGCTAGAATGTTTTTTAGTTTAAACTTTTAATTAAATTAGCATACCAATTAGCTATTCCAATTACATTGTGTTTAACCAACCCGAAAGTAAACTTTCATTTGCTGCCCAGCTCCCTCAGAGGATTTAAATTTATACTACAATCTCCAAGTAATCCTATCTCTCTTCCTTATTAAGGTAATGAAATGGGTTTAAATTATTTTATTTTCAGTTTGTAGATGATCTTATGATTGGGTTACCTGTACAACTTGGAATCAAATGGTGTATATTTTATTACTAAAAGAGGTTTTAAAAATGTGTGAGAAGCCTTTCCATACTGAAGATGTGTTGGGATAGAAAGATGTCTGTCCTTCATGACACCTTCCCAGAGGAATTTCCCAGGGGAAATTTCGTGTATAGTACTATAACCGTTTATATGCTGTATTTGCATAGCAATGTACCTTTCAATGCAAACCAAGGACCTCATTCAGGCAGTGCAATCACTAAGCTCTATCCCCAGCTCACTCGGTGCACTTTTGTTTGCATGTTTGTTCATTTTTTTGGCTGAACTCATTCCTCATTCATTTCTAGTTTTGTAGCATCTATCTGGTGCTTGGCACATGAATGTTCAGTAAATATTGGTTGATTGATAGTCAATTGATGAAAGTTGCACTAAGTAATTTTTTTTTTGAGACAGGGTCTTGCTCTGTAGTCCAGGCTAGTCCTGCACTCACTATAGATCCCAGGCTGGCAGCAAACTCAAGGTAATCCTTCTGCCTCAGCCTCCCTTGTCCTGGGATTACAGGCATGCACCAACATGCCCAGCTATGTGGTGCGGGGGGCCTTGTGCTTGCAAGGCAAGCACTCTAACCTCTATCCTATTTCTCAAACTTCACTAAGTAATGTTAAAGCAGGCACACTATTTGCTTTGCTCTTCTCTTTCCTTAAAGCTTCTCTTTTTTAGATGATGGCCAACATACAATTCATTTTAATTTTTGTTGAAATGGCCACTCTTCTATGTCTCTTATCCTACATAGTTTTTGAAGGCCCAAACACCATATGAGACAGGAAAAGGGGAATGCAAAAAGATCGTCCTCAGATTCTAAAGCTAAGTTGTTCTACAATAGAAATGTGATACATTGGATTAGGTGACACCCAGCTTAAGGAAGGCTATAATACATCCTTCCCCTGGGCTGCAATTTGGCAGTGTGCCATCACATCAGACAATCTATTAAGTCCTTAGACTTCAATTCTGTACCAAACTAATCATACCCACATTGCATAATGAAAGAACAGGAAGTATTGAGTCCAAGCTGTCAGTTACTTGACTAGTTTAACAATCTCAGGCAGGTGATTTAACTTACTGATCTTCAGTTTTCTATGGGAAAATATAAGACCTTTCTTACAAAGAGACTGTTCAATTTAAATAAGAGAAAAGAATCTCATGTTGCTGTGCTTAGCACACAGAAGTCTGGACAAGAATTTCAGTTGCATAAATCACATTCCCAGGTGAGAAGCATCTTTCACCTCTCTCTTATGCTTACCACAATCAAATGGAGCATACACACACACATGCATGCACGCATGCACACACACATACACACACACATACATTGGGGGAGAGGTAAAGAGAGCCGAAGCCCACCAATTTTAATGGAAACTATCATAAAGACACTGCTTTAATGGATATGCAATATCTATGTCTTAACAATCATTAGGTAATCTAGGTAATTGCTCCATGTTCAATAGCATAAAATGCTAGATAAATAGCATTTGGGAAATCGGAGTGATTAGTTGCCTTAAACTCTTGTAGCATTAATGGGTTTGAGCAATAACCCCAAACCACATAATCATAGCAACATAATCCCAAATATTGAAAATCTGAAAGATCAAAATCTCTAAAACCTAAAATCCCTAAAGTCTAAAATCCTGAAAGATTAAAACCCAAAATTATAATACTGGAAAATAATTTTTAAAAATTTAAAGACATTTATTTACATTTTTAAAGGGGGATTTCTTTCAGAGACAGAAAAACACTTCACGGTACAGTTCATATAATAAAATGGACAGGACAGTAACATACATGCCTTGATTGACATAAACACTCAAGTATGCTCATGGCAGTTGCTTGGTGATGACAGTTACAAGATCAATCATTTCATAAAGAAATAAGGACAATGCATAATCATGCATCCCTCTGATTGGTGGTTGTGTGCACCTAAATTTACAACAGCTGTCACCTGAAATACCACAGTAAACAGCCCAAGTCTTCTGACCAGATCCATCTGAACTCACAATGGATCACCACACATGTGCAGCCCCTGAGCTTGGAATGCTGATGTCTGAAGCAACAGAAGATGACTATCCTTGTTCACGGACAAAGGCAGATTTGCCTTCAGTCCTACATCTCTCTGGCTTGCCCACAAGGAGGGACACTCCTCACCCAGTCCACTCAAAACTCACGCACAGATCTCTTCCAGAAGCACCTTCTCCGGCACACCTAAAACAATCCTAACCCAAACCTAGTAGGTACGACTCCCCTGTGCTCAAGCAAAGCCTCACGGTGCAGGACTCTACCCACTTACAGAGCCTGTGTTTGCATGGACCTTTCACTTCAGAAGACTTGGCATTCAGAATTTTAATGCTCAGGATTTCCATTGTTCCAGACTGTCATTTCTAGACTGTAGGGAGTTTGCTGTTTTGAGACTTCAACATTTAAAATGAAGGTGTTCAGGAATATGCCTCAGGATTATTCTGTTCAGCACAGCCTAGTAATGTAGAGGCCAATGCCAACAATTTTTAAAGATTATAAAGAATTTTCATACACAGTAAACAAGACTACGTGAGAAGCGTGCTGCCTCTGCTCCAAATGTTAGTCTCTGCTAAACTCCTTTCTGAGGTTTTGTGATTGCTTGCTCTGAAATGAAAACCATCTTCCCATAAGGCAGCTCACCTTGGAATCGGCCACTAAGATCTACAGCAGCTTTAAAAGCCCAGAGGAGAAACGCAACGATTAAGTCACTGTCTCAAATCAGGATTTTGAAAGGGTGGATGTAGAAGCACTTTCTTCAGATTTCGAGGTAACGCGAATGCCCAAACTGCCCAGCAGAGGGCAACAGGGCCCACGGGACAGCGCCAAAGTGTGACTGTTTTAAAATGTAGTTCCTGGAGAGCATTTGCTCTCTCGACCTGCCCCAGAGTTGCTGTTGTCGCTCCTCCCGGAGCATAGTAGCAGCGGCAGGCTGGGCGCGGACCCCCAGCGCGCAGGGGCTCTAGCCTGTGACTAGCGGCGCAACTCAACGCATCCTCTGGCAAGCCGTGCAGGTACAGGTCTGCAGCAGACGACACGCCCCCAACTCCAAGCTCGGGGGGTGACTTACTTGTAAGCTCAAGGAGGGACCACGCAGAAACCAGCCTCTGAGCTCTCTCCACAGGCTCCAGGGTCCCGTCGAATTTCACTTAGCACAAATGCAAAGATCAAAGTGGGCGGAGTTTCAAGATAGTGGCCACGGAGCCCAGAGCCTGGGGCCGGGCTAGGGGTAGGGTGGGGACACTGGTTACCTACATCCGCAGAACTTTTTCCTCTGAGCCCAGCCTTGGCTAGCCCTTTATCCAGGCCGTGCCGATGCCTGCACTTAGCCCTAAATCCAGGCCGCTCCGTCTCAGGTGTACTCTGCAGGTTCTGGAAGGACGGGCTTGCTACTACTCTCGGGCTCCTTAACTAGAACCGCTAACAGTAAACATTGTCCCACACAATCGCTGCTCCACCCTCAGGCTATTCGGCTGTCCCCCCGCCCCACCCCACCCCCGTCCCGGTCCCGCACCCCAGCTCCAGCCTCCTTCCTCTCTTCAAAGTCCCCTGATCCCACAAGCCTGTTCTCACAAGGGGCCCTTAGCTGTCCTCACTAAAGACCCTGGAACCCTCACTTTATTCAGATCTGTTCATATGTCGCCTTAACAGGGAGACTTTTCCCAGCTAAAATACCAGCTCCCTCTAGATACAGTTTAAGTTGTCCGTTTCCTCACAGCACCAACTGCTGATGTGTCTTTTGTGCGTGGCTGGTCCCCGTGCTCTGAATACCATGTCCAGGGAGTGAAGGGAACCCACCTCTAGCTCTAGAACAGTGTCTACCCTGCATAAAGACTCCTGTATTGAAACAAGAGAGAGTACAAAACAAGAGCTTTAGCCCCTGAGCTATTCTTCTAGCCCCTAAAGCTGTTTCTGTAAGTCATCGTCGTATATGAGGCTTCCTAGAACGTCCACCATCCAGACTACTCTAAATAAAATTTAAACTGTGAGTGAATTTCTCAAAATTCTAAACCTAAGCCTAAATTCTCAGCCCTCCTCACACCAATGTAGGGAGCCATGTGGATGTCCCCTCTGTGAAACTCAGGTAGATTTAATTAATGCAAACCAAAATCACTTCCATTTGGGGGAAGTGTGTATAAGATGAAACCTCCCAGGCCTCTTCTATGTGAAGCACTTAAAATCAGGAGAGTATTCTTTTGTGTCGGCTCCAAGCCTACTTCTTTTACTTCTGCAAAAGCACCCCAGTTTTGCTTTGGGGAGTTACCAGCATACGAACTGGAGAGAATCTTGGGTGGAGGGTACTGTTAGTGCAGATGGTCTGTCCTACTCTGGGCTTCTCCAGTTGACTTTCTCTGTCTCTCTGTCTCTCTCTCCTCTTGACCCAGAAGGCAATGCCAGCACAGTTCACTGAATCCATTGGAGATGTTAACTAACAACAAACTCACTTCTAGTTTCCTAGGTCTTCGGTTATCTGCACTTTGGAGCTTCCAATTCTCTGTTCTTCAGCCTGGCTTTGGATTCTGTGAACAACTCTCTATCTTCCCAGGAAAATCTCTCTTTTGATTCCTGTTGAAACAAAGTCAGCATCTATCGCTTTTAACCAAATCTCTACCTGGTGCACCTGGCCTTCCGTCTCATTATGTCTGAATTGTTTTCATATGTGTTTGTTCCCTCTGCCCCCTACACACATACACTCTCCTCTATCCAGCCTGTCCTCTGCTGGGTCTCCAGAGCCAGGAACTATATCTGTGCCATGTGAAGCTCTCGTGAAGTATATGTTGAAAGAGTGCCTGGTGGAGAAGTCCACAAGGAGTCCTGTTGTTAAACCCAAGTATGTTCAGATAAAAAGCTGAAGAAATGGGATGTTTTTTTAGTAATTTAATTTTAAAAACCATGAACTTATAAAAGAAAGGGGGAAAGGTCTATGAGTACATTTAAAATGGAATCATCACTGACTAAAAGGAAGTTTTGACTTCCTTCAGATGAGCCTTGGCATTGAGCATGGAGAGAAATAAAAAAAAAAAATAAGGAGGTAGTTGTGCTAACAGGAAATGTGTCCCCTTTTCTTGCTGATATAGCTGGATGAATATTAGAGACATGAGCACAATGAGAAGATGGCCACACATCCTAGATAAATTTACAGTTCTTCCTCTAGTCTTGACCCACTCCAGCTAAGTCTCAGGCTGCAACCAGAAGAATCTGTCAGAGTATGAATTTATCACTCCCCCATTTAAAACCTTCCCATAATCACCAAGGGCAAATTAGATTTCTCAAGGACGCCTGGGACAGCCTCTCTCATCTCACCTGCTCCCTACAATCCCAAGTTGCCTGTCCTCCATAAAAATGGTGGAGGCTGATTCCCCTCCCCATGGTCTGGATTGATCTGACTGACTAGTGTATAACTAAAGGGATGCAATGGAAGCGATGGTGTGTGCCTTCCAAGCCTGGAGCAGATGGAGGCTGCAGTTAAGCCTGTGTGTCTTGATTCACTTGCTCTCCAGACCTCAGTAGAATCAGTTTTAAGACCCTAGTAGTGAAGGGAGAGTTTCTAGTCTACAACCCAGCCAAACCAGACCCTCAAATAATCTCAGCATAGATACCAGACAGTCAAGTAAAGAAGCCTTTGATGACTCCAGGCTTCCATCCCCAGCCATTGAATCTTTATCTCACAATTCAGTCTTTGAGCTAAGGCTGCTGGGAAGACATAGCACCTGGTAGGATGCATGGATTATTTAGCCTATAGTTACAAGACATATCATTGTACCTGGCACACAGTAGGCACTCAGAAAAATCTTGATCAATCTATTTAAATTGAATTACAAAACTCCAGGTTCTGCCAACCAGGAAAAAGTAGGGAAGGACCAGAAGAGGTATGTCATACTGCTGAGTCAGCCAAGAACCCTCCGCTGGTGCATCCATTTCTGCTAGTCCTCCTTAGGGACCCCAGTCAATGTTTTGGCCTGTCAACTCCCACAGCTGCCCACTTCCCCTCTTCCTCTCCACTCTCCATCCTGTGAGGAGGTAGGAGATGAAGGACAAGGTGTGACCCCCAAAGAGGCCACTGCTAACATTGAACTGGTTCATGTTGCCCCACTAGTGTGCCTTTTTGGCATCCAGAGCTGAAAATTGTTAGAGCTGTTACCCATTTTGTGTTAAAATTAATGTATACACGACCACTTTAGACACCAAAAAAAAAATCTATTTCACTGAAATCTGTTTTACTCTGGTTGATATTTAAGCATAAATATCTATAGGGTTGGAACCAATGGTGATACCACAAACTATGTGTTTGTTTTCCACTAAGTATCATCTATATACTACAGTTATCATGTTAATGGTCACATAGAGTTTTTTATCACACTGATGTACTATGTTTGCTTATGTATTTGCTACTTAACTAGTCATTTTGGTTGCTCCAATTTTTCAATTATGCTATTAATATAGAACACTATATAAAACACCTTTTTGTCTTTTAGTGTCACTTATAATCTATTTTTTAGACTTTCTAAAAGCAAGAAAAAGAAGACAAAAAGATTAATAGATACACACCCACCTACACACACACATCAGACTTTACAAAAAGAAAACAAATTGGTTTCTATTTTTAAGCAAAAATTCTAAAAATCTTACTTTTATAATGTTAAGGTCTGCAAATCTAAGGAATGGAATATAAAGGAGAAAAATGCCTCCTCAAATATTTTAATTTATTTTTATCAAATTAGTTATATTATATTGTTTGGGTCAAAGTGTATGAAAAAGCTCTGTTTCATATGAATATGCAGTTGTGAAAAGGCAAGTATTTTAGTGGTCTTTTCAGATAATCATGGGTGTACTTCTTTGATATTTTACCAACAAATGACAAGTGGTTAGTGCCAGTTTAGAATCTGAAAATATATGAAAGAAATTTTTGTGCACTGTTACATTGAAATTTACTGTCATATCTTACTCCTTGAATTGTTCTATCTAACCACGATTTTATATCATGTATTGTTTGTTTGGAAACATTTGGTTTACTATTTATAAGTATAGAGACATTGAAATATAGAGGCATTTTTACTATATAATATCAAAAATTCACACTGGCTCAGGATCAGCTGATTTCACTGGACAATTCCCTACAACATTTCAAAAAGAATTAACACCAACCCTTCTTAAATTCTTCTGAAAAAAAATTGAAGCGGAAAGAAAGCATTTCCAAACTCATGAAGCTAGCATTTATCCAAAGTCAGACAAAGATATGATAAGAAAACTATGGGCCAATATTTGTGATGAATATTAATACAAAAATTCTCAACAAAATACTAGAGAACTAAATTCAATAATGTGCTAAAAATATTATATACAATGACTAAGTGAGATTTATTCCTTGAATGCAAGGATGGTTCAAGACATGAAAATTCACTGTAACAGTCTAGATTAACAGATTGAGGAACAAAAACACATGGTCATCTCAACTGATCTAGGAAAAAGTTTTTGACAAAATTCAACTACCATTTGTGTATAAAATACTCAACAACAGGAACTACTGCAACATAATAAAGGCTACCTATAAAGTTCCTGAAGCCAGCATTGTGTCAGTAGTGAAAGCTGAGAGCTTTTCCACTGAGATCACTTTCCCTGGGGGGTGGGGGTGGGGGGTCCTCTGGGGCCTCTCGTTTGTCCATGGGAGCATAGTTTACCTTTCTTTGCTCCTTCTCTTGAGAGGTTTCCAGTCTCCAATAGAATCCTGGGCTTTGTATGATGACTAGTACCTTCACACATTCCCCCCAACGAAGAATAAATTTACACAAGAGAAATTTTTCTAAAAAGCAACATTCACATGTAAGAAGTGCTCCCCAACTTAAAGCTTTTTACACACCACTGTTTTCTGTGCCTTAGGAAAGATATTTATCTGCAAGTAGAAGTAAGGAAAAATACAGCATGCAATAATTATACAAGTGAAGGCGTAATGGGTGTATATTTACAGAAACTTCAGTAAGTAAAACTAAATATTCACACAGGACAGTAGCATCCGTTGCATGTCTTTTGCCTGGCAGATATCTGAACATGGTATGTTTTCTTTTCTGAAACCCCAAATCATGGCAATAGCATACTACGCATGGTAAGATTGGCTCTACACAAGTTTTAGCACAAGTTAGTCAAATAAAATTTAGTAACTTTGCTCTTTTTATAGCCCCAAATCATTCAGTAAGACAACTAAATGTCAAAGTAGAGGAAGCTGTCATAAAGAGTTAAAAGAAAAACCGTCCATGAGCCTAAAGCTGAGAGACTGAGCCTTTGAAGTTCTTTTACAAGACTCTGGCTAGGGGAGGGAGTACTTTAAACTGAGGAAACAGGAAGTGCCTAGATAAAATGTTTGTTTTGTTTCTAGGGGCGGTCTACCTAGAAGCACTCTTCCAGGAAACCAGTCCTTTCTCACTTAAAGTTTGCAGTTTCCTGAGAAAAACACAAATAACCTTTCACTCGCACAGGATGGAGGATCATTGAATCAGTAAAAAGCTGCGCAAGTGGAGTTTGCCCTACACAGGAAAAGAAAGAGTAACTTTGAAGAAAGAGCCTAGAAAAAGAAGGGTAAGGCAAGAGGGAGAGTCTGGACCACAGGCTAGTGTGAAGATTTAAGCACACCAAAGAAACAAGGGCTGAAATAAGCACAAAGAATCAGGGTTTAAGTTTTAGGGATTCGCTTCAGGGCCCGACTCCGTTCTCCTAGTGGAATGTAGTAGCTGAGTCCAGCATAGGATGGAACATCCCAAAGCACAGAGCATGAAGAACATACACCCTGAAATTAAAACATTCTCACTTCATTCCCTTTTGTTAGGCCGCTCAGAAAGTACTTAGGAGAGACTGGTTTCTGTGGACCACAGCGCCCCTGGTGGAAGTGTGCTTGAGGCGCAGGCAGAAAAGGGGTGACAAGGAGGCACAGCCTTTGATTCTTACTGTCTCATTATCTTCCTAAATATCAGATAGATGAGCAAACTGTGTTAGCTGCAACAGTATCTGCACAGCGCTTACTTCTTAAAGTTGCATTTCCCCACCCCCTCACGTTCAACTTTCCCTGGCATTGAGCCAGCTCCACCTTGCCTTTGGATAAGAGATCACTCAGGCATCTTTCTTTTTCTGTGTTTTCTCTTAAGCTTCCTAGGTAGACCTCTCCTAATGAATCCTGTTACTGGCGTGGGTGACTGTTTAAAGGTAACAGATGCTTGTTGAAGTAGAGCAAGGCAGACTTAATTCAGGGCCCTTGGATTAGGCTGGCGGACCACCATGCAGGGGAATTTTGCAGTGGGGGATGGAAACTGGGCCCAATCCCCAATATGACCTGAGCAAGTGCGGCTTCACAGATCAGAACCAGTGTGGAGGTCAGTGGGTGGAAAATTACTATGAGGAAGCATGAGTAGAAGGGGAACTCTGGGCACGCCTAACTGGAGACATCACCTGGCGGATTGGAGTCCTGAGTAGACATCAAAACTAATCAGATATCTACGGTGAGGAATTTTTACTAAACTGAGTTAGCAGGGCTCTTTGCTAAAACTAGATTTTCACAAGCAAGTACATAAATAGAACTAGGAAAAGGTTTTTTGCCCAACAACATCAATTTTCCCACTGCACTATACACAATTACTGAAGCAATGGGCTTAGTTTACAAGAGTTTATTCATGAAGCACCAAATATGAGGAGGTGAGAACTCCCAGAATCAAATCTGTCCATAAAGGTAGAGTTTAGGGGCTTTATGGGATAAAGAAACAAGGTGATCTGAGGCATACAGACAAGTGTGTGGAGATATAGAAATAGGACATATAGGACATAATCAATATTCTGTGTTTGCACATTCAAACTTAATGTCTCTTTGTGGGACAAGTGTTTATAAAGCAGTGGCCTTAGACTGATCTGTGGCTGTAGTTTTAGGTCTCAGGTTAGAAATGTTACCTGATGCTTTTGCAGGCTCAAGTGAAGGTTCAGTAGTTTTCAGCTAGACAAGGCTATCTCCAAATTCTTAAGAAAAAGGTGACCACATATCAAAGGTATTATTGATTGCCAAGCTATCAAGTGTTTATAAATTTATTGTGTACGAATTAACTATGAAAATTAGTAATGAAAATGAATAACTGAACACAAGTGTCATAGTTACTCAATGCTGGGACAGAATATCCAACATCCACAACTGTAGAGAGAAAAGATCTATTTTAGCTCACAGTTTTAGAAGGTCACAGTCCATTCACAGGTGGGCAGGTGGAAAATGGTAGAATCACATTGGCAGAGCCAGATCCAAAGCCAGAGAGAAAGCTCTTCACAACATATCAGAAAAGAGCCAAGTCTGGGAGGAAAGGTGGAACAAGAACACACGTCTCCAGGTCAAGCTCCAAGTATCCACCACTTTCAGCCAGACCCCACCTCCCAACAGTACACAGTATCCATAGGTATATGAGGCTTTTGGGGGACCCTCCAGATTCAAACCATAACATTCTCTGCTTCTGGTCCCCAAAGATTCATGTCTGTCTCCCTATGCAAAATGCATTTAGTCGTTTTGCAAGAGTTGCTGAAGTCTTAACAGTTCTAGCACTGCCAAAAAGTCCAAGTCCCAAGTCTCCTCTCAGCTGCAAGCTCCCGTGCAAACCAGAGTTAGGTATTTCCAACATATAATGGTTCAGGGTAAATATTTCCACTCCCAAAAGAAGGATTAGAAGGATAGAAGGCAATTGGACAAAAGCAAGGTCTAAACCCAACAGGGCAAGAATTAAATCCTGGACCTCTATGTCCAACACCTGGGGTAAACTGCGGTGGCAGCAAGATGTAAACCCCACAGGCTTGGATGGCCCTGACTCTACAGCATTTTCACAGCCTGCAACCTCCATCTTCTCTCCGTTGGATTGGCTCCGTTTCATGGGATTGGCCCCACCCATAACCTACAGCCTTCCTCAAGGAACAATATTTGCTCCTGGCTTCTCCAAATTTTCAGGGTCTCTGTTGTACCTTAGGCTTGTTCTTTACACCTTCATGCACGGCCCTCACAGGGGCACACTGCCTGGCCTTCAAGGCCTTCCTCTGAAATCTAGGTGAAAGCCTCCATGAACCCACAACTCTTGCACTTTGCAAACCAGTAAATCCAGGACAGTGTAGACATAGTCAAGGCCTTGCACCCTTGGACAATCACCACCAGAGTCTCTGAGTTTTAATTGTTCGACTTCAGGTGGGTCTCTTTGGCAATACAGAATACTCTGGAGTATCATTCTCAGAGCAAAGTCTTTTTCCTCTCTACCATTGAGTTGGTAAAGAGAGGGGCCTTGTTACTTTTGTGATGCCCTCAAGACATTATTTATAGTCCTGCTTTCAAGTATTGGCTTCCTTTTAATATTAATCTCTAACTTTTCCAACTTATCTGCCATACTACTGCAGGCTTTTCAATCTGGCCACACTAAAAACAATTTTGTATCATTTTTATCTACCTTTTTTTTTTGCCACAGAGTTGGATAAAGCCAAAAGCAGTACCCAAGTGACAGCATGCACATTTGGGTTGGCTTGAGATTTCTTCTGCCAAATTAAGTAGTCCATGCTTTTCCATCAGTTTCAGGCAAAGTCTCTGGACAAGGGCAAAACGCTGACAAGTTTTCTACCAGAGCATAGTACACATAGTTTGTATACCACTTGCCAATATAGTTCTCCTTCCCACTTGAATCTTCTTGAGACTGACCTTTCCAATCCACAATTCCATCAGCATTCTTGTCTTCTGAGCTCCTACAAGAATGTTCCATCAATCTCAACTCAGAGCCCTACAAAATTTCTCCAGCTGACATCCTCAAACCTTTCCAAACTTCTCCTGCAAACCAGTTCCAAAGACCTCGAAACAAAATGGTCAAGTAAGGTCAAAGGAATAATGCCACTTCTGGCAAAAATTTCTGTCTTAGTTACTTTCTCATTGCTGGGACAAAATACCCAACATCCACAGCTTTAGGGAGGGAAGATTTATCTAGTACACAATTTCAGAAGATCACAGTATACTTACAGGTGGGTGGATGGAATCACATGGTGGGCCTGGGGCCAGAGCCAGAGAGAGAGTGCACTCCTCATATCATGGCAGAACAGAGCCAAGTCAGGGTGAAAGGGTGGAATCAGCACACACCCCTTCAGGTCAGGCCCCAAACATCCAACCAGGCCCCACCTCCCAACAGTATACTGTATCTATGGATACATGAAGCTTTTAGGGGACACTCCATAGACATACAACAAGCTGAACGATTTGTTCAGATTTTCCCTGGAGTTCAAAAGGAAGGATGTGCTCTGATTTATTTTTAAACTTTAGAGAGGAAAAAATGGCCACCGCCCCCCCCCCCCTTTTTACAATGAATTTGAGTATTTTGTGCACATGCATATTACAACAGCTTTACAATCCCTTCTCATTTTTGGCCCTTCCACACCCTCCCCATCCCCCAAAACTCACATTTGTTTCTACAGAATGCCTGTATTCTCGTTCCCCAAATCAGAGAAACCATGCAATATTTAACGTATTTAATTTTCTGCATCTACTCAATTCACCATTCAAATCACCACTCTTTATAGCTCAGCTTCCAATCCCTAGAATGGGCTGCAGTGGCCATATCTTGATGCCTTTTCTCTGGGTCCAGCAGAGCCCTTTTCTGGGATGATTTGCCAAAAGCTCTTTCTTTTTTCTTTTGTATCTTAGTATATTTTTGTTGAGATTCTTTAACATGGCCTCATCCACAAGTCCACATAAGAAAAAAACTCTAATAATAAAATTCATAACACTAGAAAAATGTGAGGAAAAAAGAGAGATGATGAATTTCAAATTCTTTAGCTGAGTACTGAAAGGTAAATGTTTGTACATTCAAAATACATTCAGGTTATCATTACATCAATCAGTTTTCTTAGGATAAATTTACATCCAAGACCAAATAAGTGAATTGCTACATTAAATGAACTTACATCTATATCACAAGAGTAAATTACACATAAGCCATAGGTATAATGGCATAATTATTACAGAATTTTTTAACTTTCATAAATTTTTTACTCACATTTCACTAATTACTAACATTTTACTAGATTTGGTTAATCATTTTATCTACCTATGGATCCATAAATTCATACATTTTAAAAATATTTTATACCAATTCCCCATGTTGAATATGATTATTATGTTTTGCAAACTATTATACTATTAAAATAATTATGGGATAGTTTCACAGATTTTATGAGAAAGCTGATACTGTTTTGGTAGGATACCAATCAAATTTTTCAAATTCCAGTCTGTTTTTCATTACACTTTCTCTTTAGATGTTTCCTTTCTTCTCTGTTCTTGGCGCTGCTTGTCTCTCTATCTCTCTCAAAGATTCCTTTAAGTATTTTTTGTAATGCTAGGCTAGTGGTGACAAAATTCTTTAGGGATTCTCGGTCATGAAAAATTTTTACTTCTCCTTCAATTTTAAGGAATAATTTTGCTGGACGCAACAATATGGGTCGACACTTGCTGTCTTTTCAAGTTTGAAAGATTCTGCTCCAGGCTCTCCTGACCTTTGAAGTCTGCATTGAGAAACCTATGGTAATTTCCATGGGCTTGCCTTGGTAGAATAGTGTCTGTTTTTTCTCTTGCTACCTTTAATGTTCTATCTTTATGTTGTATTTCTGAGGTTTTGATTATGACACGTCATAGCGAGTGTTGTTAATGGTTGAGGTTATTTGGTGTCCATAAACTTCTTGTACCTGAAATTGATTTCTTTTTCTAGATTTGGGAAATTACCTTGTGTGAGTTTAGTGAAAAAATTCTTTATACCTTTGGTGCTGTCTTTGCTTTCTCTCAAACCCATATTTCTGAGATTGGTTCTCTTTGAATCATTCAACAGCTCTTTTATCTAGCTACTTCGCTCATTTCTACTTTGGAGTTGTGCCTAATTATAGCATTTGTTTCTTCAGCCTTGTCTTCAAGGTTTGAAATTCTGTCCTCACAGTGTTCAAGTCAACCTTTCTTGCTTTCAAATGTAGTTTTCAAATCCTGAATTTCTTTTCTAAATTTTTGCTTCTCTACTGAAATGTTTCTTTATATCTTGTATTTCCTTATTTAGCTCAGCTAACTTTTTATTTATTGCTTCTACGTGCTCAGTGAGTTCCATGAGGACCACTGCTTTTGTAGTAAACTCCTCTTTAAGCATGATGATAATTGCCTGCATTTCTTTGAGAATATTTTGTTTAATCTGGATGTTTGACTCATTTGTTTATTTTCTGACTTCCTTCCCTATGAGTTCCACTATTTCAGGGTCCATGCCATTAATTTCTGGAGCCTCAGGTGTTTCTGTGTATGCCCTGTTGCCTTGTCTTTCTCCCATGTTACTGTTGTTGAGGGACTTCATTTTAAAGTTCTAGCCAAGAGATTTCTTTAGGTGGCTATGAGGATGTGGGGAGTTGCCAAAAATTCCTCTGAGTTATGGGCTAGGAGTAGGCAGTGAAGGAGGACCTAACAGTCCAATGGCCTCTGAGGTATCTTGTTCACCCTGGCCCCCTCAATAGACCTCTCCTGCCTCTTCTGGCTTCCCTCCCCTGAGTATGAGGCTTTTCACCTTATGAAGTGATCCCACTACACCCAAGCCATTCAAGGGTCAGAGGCCTTTCTCTCTTCTCCATAACTGGCTCTTGTGCCAGTTTCTTTCTAGACACTATTTAAGAGTGACCCCAAAGGCTTGAGGTGTTCTTCTGAGCTTTCTTATACTCGAATCAATTCAGTCTTGGGCTCTTTTATTAAAAAAAAAATTGATCTTGCTTATGTCACTGCCTGTTACGGCTGCCAAGTGCTACTTCTGATCTGGGCTGCAGGAGGCCTTTTCTAGGGGAGTTCACATTGCGTTTGCAGCGTACACTATCCACAGACTCGTTTTTAGAGCCTAGAGCTACCAGCTGCTATCAATTCTCACTTCTCCCAGATCTGTGCTTATCGTGCTCAGAGGTTCTGGGTGGGCTCTCCTCTGTGAATGTTAGCTGTATCAGCCTGGGTCTGCTTCCTGGGATGCTATTTACATCCATTTCTGACATGTTTTGAGGGCTCTGACCTTCCCGTGTCCTCCTTTCAATTGTTGAGGCACTCCTCCCTGTCCTAGCTATATTGAACAAGCAATTTTTAAAAATATATTCTCAACGTTTTAGTGGGTCCATGAGGGGACATTGTGCAGCTCTTTTACTCAGCCTCCATCTTGAAACCCTCCACCCCTTTGAGACAGGATCTCAGTCTATAGTCCAGGCTGGTCTTGAACTCACCGCGAGGCCTCTTAACAAAGGAAAACACTGACTCGCGTCATTTTGGGGGTGTGGTTACAGGTGCAGGGATCTGGCTACAGGTCAGCAGAGCAGAGAATTGATGTCAGGACCCACCAGCCTCCCTGAGTGCTCTTTACATTTGTCGAAAGCATCAAAACCTCTTTTCACCAAATGAGCCATGCTAGTAATGGTAAGGACCTGCAGCCCACCATAAGTGAGACTAGTGAAAGGCAAAGAAGGTGTGACTGGTTTGTAAGCTAGTTGGCAAGCAGAGGAAACCAAGAAATCAGTGACTTCACTGCAAAAATCAAAGCCCCAAAGAATGTGCATGCCGATGCCAGAATGCTTTTTCTGAAAGTCAATAAGATTCAATTTTATTCCTGAATAAACTCACAGCTAGTATTTGGAGACAGGTAATTGTAGTATTTGCCTTGAACCAAAAAGTTTGATAATACATTTGTAATAGCTGGGAAAAAGAAATGCTATTTTTACTCATTATAAGTGTATTTCCATATCTGTAACATTTACAGACATCTTTTCAATACAGGAATTAAGATGAGCAATGTTTTAGAGGTACGAAAAAGAAGTAAAAAAGGCTTGCACAACTCTGAAACATTTGGAGATTGCACCAAAAAGAACCTTGTAATTTCCTACTGATAAAGGTAAAATAAAGTGGGAAACAATCTTGAATAAATATAAAAATAGTAAAATAAGTTATCATAATCTAAATAGAAGATAGAATATAATTCCTTTAAACAAAATATACCTCAGACCAAGTAGAGTTCACAGAATTAACCCAAATACTTCTCATTTTAGGTGTAAGAAACACGGAATTTCTGGGATAGGTCTGGGGTGTGTGGGAAAATGTAAGAACCTGAGAAGTAGATTTTAAGGTGTTTGTCGGAACTCATGAAAAGTTCAAATGCATTGCGCCACTGAAGATGTTTGTTTGGGGGGAATTTCTAGAGAATTTCTGAAAAACAATATTGGATCATTTAAAAATCATAATTCCTGGGTGTTTCCCTGTTGACAGATAACATAAATAATGCATCTACTGGATCAAAGGCACTACCCATCAAAGAAAACTAGATGACACCAGAAATTAAATCTTTCAAAGCGTTTGAGAAATGCCACCAAGAAGAAAGCATGGAATATTTCTTTAATTGTTAAGGACTTCAGAAGTACCAAATATTAAGTATTTTATATGGCCAGTACTATTTTCTGAGAATTTTTACCCTATTATTTCATTTCAACTGCACACAACTCCTAGCAGGTCAATGTTATTATTGTCCCCATTTGAAGGAGATGAAAACAGAAACAGAGAGGTCATCTGCTTGCCCGAGAAGCACTCACATACAATGGCTTTCATTATCAGCTGTGCTTGCTTGCCTCCTTCCTAGACTATAGGCGATATAATAGCTCCTGGCCCTTGATGTTTCCCAGGTACTTTCCAAAAATACTTGGCAGGTATTAACTCCTTTAATACTGATAAAATAGCCAAAAAAGGTAAACTATTATGACCTCGTTTTATAGATAAGGAAACCAATACCCAGAGAAACTGAGTAAATTGCCCAAATTCACCCAGTTCATAAGTGCCAAATTAACATTCAAATCCAGGCAACTTGACCTCAGAGGTCAAATTCACTTCAAAATGTGTTTTTCATGCAGCCAAAAGAAAACAAAAACGTTTTGTCTTGCCAAGATAAAGTTCTGATTTGCACTTTATGTAAATATATTAACAATTTAAAACAAGATGAATGAATATTTTCTTCATATGCATTAATTCAAACCCAAGAGAACACAAGATGCCAGAACTTATTGTTTGCGGCTACTAGTAAAGTTCAGGAGAAGTGAAATATAGTGAGGAGAAAAGTCAGAGAAGAATTTAGTTATACATTCAAAGAAATGATAGGCATGAGAAGAAAGATGAGAAACAGTACCTAAACTTTTAAGTGAGCTCAGGCTCCGAAGTTAATTAGTGAATGGAACAGTAAAAGTAAAATACCCATGTTAGTACAGTACCCTGTGCCTAGTTCTTCCTCGCCTTCCATCACTCACAGATCACTTTTGTGCATGTGAGTCTTTCCCCCTTTGACAGATGGTTGACTAGATCTATCTTTTCACAGCTTTCATTGAAGAATGTGTGTGTGTGTGTGTGTGTCTACACACACACACACACATTTATATATATATAAATTACATTCTTGTAAGTGTTCTGGAATGATCAGGAATGTGTTGTAGAAAGTTCACATTTATTTTTATTTTTAATAAACAAGTGCATATGCATATGTAATCCTCACCATGCACATTAATTTCAGCTTTTGACCGAACTATCAGCCAGTTGTTTGAGAAGATAAGGAATTGATTCCCCATGTTGGTTGCTGTCAGTATTTCCTTAAACTCAAGAAATTCCTGTCCCTTCCCCATTCCCATAATAAAAAATGAAGCTTATACCCAAAATCATTTTCCTGCTAGCTCTGTTCAGCTGAATGCCCAGTTGGTCCACTGAGACAAAACAGGGAAGTCTGCTATAAAACACACCTGCTCACACAGTGTCTTGGTTGCTTTCTCATTGCCAGAATACAACACCAAACACTCACATCTTCAGGGAGGAAAGATTTATTTTAGCTCACATTTTCGAAGGTCTCAGTCCATTCCTGGGTTAATGCTAACGGTGGAAGCACTTGCTGGAGGCCCAGCAGGTGATAAAATGTTCATCCTTAGTATGTAGGAATCAGAGTCCAAGAGGAAGGGCAACGCTAGTACATACCCTTTCGGTTCATGGCCCAGGGATGAGCCAGGTTAAGCCCAGTGATCCGCACTTCCCAACCAGACTCGACATCTTTAATGCACAGAAAATCAATGGGTTGACTTCCGTGATTGAATCTCCATCCTAATATGAGGCTTTTGGGGAGACATTCCAGATCTAAATCATAACATCCCACCTTTGACTCCCAGAAGACTTGTGTCCACCACCTCATACAATATGCATTTAGTCCATCTTTAAGAGTCACCAAAGTCTTAACAGTTCCAGTACTGCTAAAAAGTTCAAGTCCAAAGTCTTCCCTGAGACTCAAGGCAAACTCTTAACTGTGATCCCGCTTGAAAATCAAAGAAAAGTTAAACATGTCCAACATACAGTGGCACAGAGTAAACATTCCAATTCCAAAAGGGAGGAATAGAAGGATTGAAAGCAGTTAGACCAAAGCAATATCAAACCCCAGCAGGACAAGCACTAAACCCTGTAGCTCTGTTAAACCCTGTAGCTCCACGTCCAGCACCAGAGCAAACCGTGGCAGGATGTGAGCTCCAAAGACCCGTGGTGGCCCAGATCCAACACTTTGCCTCTTGTTGCTAGCTCCATGGCTTCTCATTTGGGATGGCTCCTCTCACAGCCTCTGGCTTTCCGCAGCAGACAATTCATGCTCCTGGCAGTTCCAAATTTCCAGGTCTCCAGTGAACTTTTGGTTTCGCTTTCACAATTTCATACACTTCCCTCCAAGGAGTACCTGCCTAGCCTTCAAAGGTTTTCTGAAATCTGGGTGAAGCTTCTTGACGCCACAACTCTTGCATCTTGTGTACCTATGAATACAGCAACACCAACATGTGCCACTGGCTTGAGCAATAGTCTGGACTACTCCTCTGGCTATGGCCATAGAGGCCTCTGAGTTCTTTAATGGCTGATCTCATTAGGAATTCACTTTCCTAGGTTGCCCTGGAATAATCTTAATCTTCTCAGGCCTTTTTGTCTTTGCACTCTTGATCTTGCAAATGGTGGACTCTTGCTGACTCCTGAGATGTTTTCAGGCACCTTTCCTATAGTACTGATATAGAGTACTTAATGTCTTTTTAATGTTAATGTCTTCAACACCATGCACTCTTTCGCCTCAACTTTGTAGTCACTTTCTTTCTGACAAACCTGGAATTTTTCTGTCTTTTTGCTCTGCCATTTTTTTTCCTACTTTTCACTGGAAAGCTGACTAAAACCATGAACAATGCACATGTGACAGTCTGAGTATTAAACTGCCTCCCAATTTCCTCCACCAGATTAATTAGTCCACTTCCCTTAATCTCAACTTTAGGCAAAGCCTCAATATAGAGGCACAATGCTGACACACTTTTTACTAACGTGTAACAGGTATGATTTCTAGACCAATTGCCAACAGAGTTCTCCTTCTCATCTGAACCCCTTGAACTTGTCCTTTACAATTCACACTTCTATCAGCATCATGGTCTTTTGAGCTCTAGCCAAATCTCCTATCAAGCTCAGTATACAGCATTTTAAGACTTCACTAACTGGCATCTTCAAACCTTTCCAAACTCCTCACACAAACCAGTTCTAAAGACTTTTAAGTCACATGATCATATAGCATCATAGAAATGACCCCTCTCATACCAATTTTTGTCTCAGTGACTTTTTCACTATTGAGACACGATACCCAATATCCACAATGTAAGGGGAAAAGGTTTATTTTAGGTCACAGTTTCAGAAGGTTTCAGTCCATTCGAGGGCAATGTGCAATGGTAGAAGGTTCTGGTGGAGGCCTAGCTGAAGAAAAGCTGTTCACTCCAAGACAAAGAGGAAACAGAAAAAGTAACTAAGATTCTCACACACACACACACACACACACACACACACACACACACACACAAGCATACATGCACACAATATGCACATACACACCTCATTGACTTAACACAACAAAGGTGTATTTGTTGCTCCTATTACATACACAGTGTGGTTCAGGATGGAGGTGTGCAGTAGGGCACTCTTCACTGTGTAATCATCCGGTGACCCACCCTGATGAGCTGATGCAGGGTCCCTTAGGTAAATGCTTCTGTGATTCTGAACAAATGAGAACAGTATGGCAAGTAGTTTCTCAATATCACTTCCTAGAAGTAACAGAACCTCCACCCTCATTTCATGGGCCAACCCAAGTCAGGATGTGCCTGATTCTAAAAGAAACTAAATGAAAACCCAATCTGTGCCTAGAAAGGAGAAGTGAACTTTAACACAATCCTAGTGGCTGAAACATTGAGTAAATGTTACTCAGTAAAAAAGTTGAATGTCAGAATACTGAAGCATGCCATCATCCAGAAAGACCTCCTTCAACATCCTGCTTCCCAAACTAAAGATCCATAAGAAAACTTCTCAAGAATAATGCCAAATGTCTTTTGTAAAAAGTTAGCTGTGATGCTGTGGGACTACAGTGCCTTGTGTGAACAAAAAACTTAACCAAACAGAAGCCAACAGCTAACCTCTAGCTAGGGCCGCTGTATTGAATAGATCCAAAGGAAGTGGTGGTTCCCTTTAATTTAATAAATCAAGCATTTTCTTTGCCTTGCTCCCAAATCATCTTATAAAAGTCTTCTTGCCACCCCTTCCCCTTGTCCGAACCCTAAACTGCCTAAGGTCTGGAGCTGCACATTCATCAGTCACTGTCTGCTCAAATAAAGGGTTACAATATCTTGATACACTTCAGTTATCTTTCAACATGATCACGGTTTAGCAGGTGCATCGTACATGGGGAAAGGACCGATGGAACTTGTGGCTGATAGTAAATACAGAGACACAGGCAATTGGAACTTACTGCACCATTACTAGTTTACTTCCTTGCAACTAGATTCTGAGGTCAGATGTGCCCTGAGGTCAGGAAGCTGGTACCATGCATGCACTTTAGGTACAAGAAGTACTTGAGATTATTATGCCCTCAACCCTTTCTTAGTGAAACATCTGGTAATGAAGAAAGTAATCTTGTGGAAAGGTGAATGCTCACCTCAGATGGCTGCGGATGTTGTTGCAGCCTCTCCATGGAGGCCATCACGAATTTGGCCTTCATCTCTGACTCATTGAATACCCAGAGGCCCTTGTGCTCTCTATGCCAGGTGGCTCTATTGAAACGACCTACCATTCTTGATAAATTTTAACTAACACAGTGCTAGGAATGTGGGGTGTGGAAGTGGGGAGGTGTGGAGTGGGGGCCCATTGTGAGAGGGAAATCCCAAGGGCACTGTACCACACAGATTCACTGGAAGGATGTGTCCTGCGAAGGCTGAGTTTCTCTGTAAGGTAGAAATGTTACTGTGTGGCATGATGCTGCTGAATCATCAGCAATCTGCACAAGCCTCTGTTTCTGCTCTGTGACCCCACTACAAAGTATAAAACACTCTTAACATTTAAAGTGAGGATTCAGGGGCTGTGGGCATAGCTCAGTGGTTAAAGTGCCTGCCTAGCAAACCAAAGGCCCTGAATTCAATTCCCTAGCACTACATAAGCCAGTCATGCTGGCACACACCCACACCCCAACACTTCAGAGGCTGAGGCTGGAGGATTGCCATGAGTTCAAGGCCAGGCTGGGCTACACAGTAAGTTCAGGACCAGACTGGACTACAGAGCAAGATTCTCTCTCTAAATAAATAAAAAGAAGATTCATCTGTGCTAGGAGGTCTGCAATCCCAGCACTACAGGAGTCTGAAGCAGGAAAATGACAAGGACATTCTCAGCCTGAACAATTTAGAAATTTAGTGAGAACCTGTCTCAAAAAAATTAAAATTAAAATTAAAAACAGGGTTTGGGATGTGACTCAGTGTGAAGGCCCTGAAATTAATCCCCAGTACCACAAAAAATAAAATTAATTTTAAAAAAAAATTTAGTTTAGATAACAGCAGAGCCAAGCAGTTTAATGCTGAGAAGGCTTCCTGTGTTCAGGGCTTACTGCTTTGAGGCCAGGACAGAATGCAAGTGCTAGTTTATTAAAGTTGTCACTTTAATAAGGTATTGATTTCCGGCATGTTTTCTACTTCAACTAAGCGAGAACAAGAGAAATCACTTAGAAGTACCTCTCTCATCAAAGCTGGTCCTCCACCTGCATATCAGCAGCTCCTGGAAAAGGGTTACAACTTCTGTCTCTCCACCCACAAACCAGACTTCCCCCAGGTAACAGAAACTCACATTAAAGACTGAGCAAGTTCAAGCCAAGTCTCGGCAACTTGTGGCTTAGTGAGACTCTGTCTCAAAATTGAAACTAAAAAAAAAAAAAAAAAAAATGTAGCTAAGTGCAAGGGCCCTAGGCTCAATCCCCAGTACAAAACAAAAATAGGGGCACTGAGAAGCACTGTTTATTAGACTTTAGACACACAGATACCTGGGAAAGAAGTTGTTGCTACTGTCCTCTACTAGGCAGCAGTGAGGAATCAAGGTTCTTCCCAGCCTGCCTTCTCTTGCCATCTTGTTAAAACAATAAAATCAGCACCAAACAACCAATAAATAATTCTCCTACCAAGGGGCTTTCATGAAACACTCAATATTTACAAGCATGAAACTTTTGCAAAGATATATCCATTTGAATATGCCCCTGTAGCAACTAAAAGTATATTTTTAAAATCGGTTTAAAACGCCTACTTCCTGAATAATGTACTCAGTGTGAGCAGAGGGACAGGAGTGGGTAGAACAGCAATAGAGTGCTTGCCTAGCAAGTGCAAGGCCTGACGGGCCATCCCCAGTACCAAAAAAAATGTATTTATTCCTCCCCAGCTATTGTTTAGGTACACAGTCTGTTCAATTTATTTCTTTCTTCTCTTCCTCCATCAGGATTTGCCAAATACAAATGGAATGGGGGCAGTTTATATAACATGTATTTTTTTTTTTACAAGGATTCAATGGAATGTCATCTTTTTCATTTTGTGGTTGGAATTAAGGCAGTCTGGTGTGTGTCCTGCCTTCTTTACTCCTCCTGCCTAGCCTAAGATTTGTGTCAGAGACTAAAGCAGAAAAGCACTGAGAGATATGATGGGAAACAAAGTTCCTGTGCATATTCTTCTTAAAAAGGTATAAGTCTTTATGTTTTACCTTAAAATGGCAATCCTCAACAGCAGAGCAGTTTAATTTGAATACAAGGCATTACTGTGCTACGGAAAATGTCATCTGGACATATCTATTAATTGTATCTCTACCCGCTTTGGAATTTTAGATGAACCAAGTAAATGCATATTGTGGTACTCAAACTCAAAGAGTTTACCTTGAAAAAAATATTTTGTTTTTCATTAGCACTTAATTTTTAATTTCAAGAGTCTGCCCTCAGAAATGAAGTTGAAAAAAATGATGGGATTCAGGACATAATACCCAAAATATGGTGCCGTGATATGGTGCCCTTCTCCCCAGAAGAAGGTCATCGCACCTAGGAAAGCAGCTGGTGATGTAGCTCAGCGATAGAGCGCATGTTCACTATGTGCAGAGCTTTGGGTTTACTTACCAGCACTGCAAAAACAAACAAAAACCTAGAAAAGGCTTTCCAACCTCCTACAACGATCATTAGACCCTCATCTGAGAGGTATCCTTCGTATTCCTAAAGGAAAGGAACGTGACTATCCACCTTGTCAAAACTAGCACAAAAGCAGCTGAGCCCAATCTCTCTCACCCCATGTGTTATCCCCCTGTGCAAAGCCCTTGAACCTATACTATGGCTCTCCATGACTGAAGTCTGCCTTAAAATCTTTGAAAAGAAAAAAAAAAACAATCTAGTATAAAAAGTGCACAGATCCACTTTTTCCCTTGGGTCTTCATTTCCTTTAAGCAATTTCACATACTAAATACATCTGCAAGCTTTTCTCTTGCTCAGCTGTCCTTTGTCACTGGGGCCTGAGCCATGAACCTAGGATGGGAAGATATTTTGTTTCTAGTGTAGATGATAAAAAGTGTGTTTCAACATTATTGGTGGCAACCCCAAAATAGCATTCTTGGGAGAGCATCTATGACACATTGCTCTTGACAGTGTGAAACAGCAAAGGGAATATTTCCAGATGACAAAGGGGCTGGGAGTGACATGACATTTGTACGTGATGAGGTACTCACTTTTCTGAAATAAAGAATCTGTGAAGATAAGAATTATGACTATATTTACAACAACTTTTTATAAACATCCCTAAATTCCAGGCATAAGACAAAAGGCATGACTCATAGCACAGCAGGCATTATGGCCAGGGAAGTGGCCCTTGTGAAGATTGCTTCCCTAATGCCTGAGAACCGCTTGTAAAATGTCTGTAGGAAGCTGATAATGGGGTATTTCACTCGAATATCACCAGTAAAAAATCTGGTTTTTGATCAAAAGCATTTCATTAGCTAAAAATGTCGCATTTCCAGACCTTAATTTTTCAGTAGATCGTAACTAGAAGGACTGAACACTGGAAAACACAGTATGGTGGACTGCAATCCTCTGACTTGTACTGTCATTTGAATCCACACAATGACATTATCTTGATGGCTACAGCGTGAGCTCTCCACATGCTGTGGTTTCTGGAGGGTGGGAAGCTTTTTTATACCTTCATCTCTCTTTTCTAGGGCTGTGGACATGCCCACAATCTTACTTGAAGGAGGCCGTCCTGTGCGCACAGGAGGTACTGTGTGCTGGAGCTTGTTTGAATGCCCACATCCCAGTCACAGAGATCCCTCTCAGTCTGAGGTGGGGTAAGCAGCCTGTGTTTCGCCAGCCCTCTATTCAGGTGGTTCTGAAGAGGAGATCTTCAGTCTTCTGGTAAACCTGATTAAAACTTAGTCAACTTCTCATATTTTAAAAAATATTCATTTTCCCCTATCTCCAAAAAATAAATGAATAAATAGAAGAAGAAAGTAGGTGGTGGTGAAAATGTGGAGGAGTTTGGAACCCTTGCACTTTGCCATAAATGTTATGATACTTAATCATGGCATGGAACAGTTCCTTTAAAAGTTAAGCATGGCATTTAAAGAACTACATGGCAGTTCTTTAAAAAGGTAAATATAAAATTGCCACATGACCCAGTAATTCCGCTTCTAGCTATTTCCCTGAAGAACTGAAAATGTGATCTGGAAGAAGGACGTGGATGATTGGGTTCACAGTAGCATTATTCACAAGAGCCAAGAGATAAAAGCAACCCAAGAATCTATTTGTATATAAATGAATAAACAAATGTAGTTTATCCATGAAATGCAATATGATTCAGCCTTAAAAAGGAAGGAATCCTGATGTATGCTACAACACAGATGAGCTATGAGAATGTTATGCTACATGAAATAAGTGCATCACAAAAGGACAAATATGATTCCACTTATGTGAGGTACCCAGGACTGTCAGATGCATTCAAAGTAGGATCATGAGCATGGGGGTTGGAGGGACAGGGATAATGATAATGGTTACACAATAACGCAAATACACTTAATGCCACTGAACTGTGCACTTAAAAACAGTTAGGACGATAAACTGCTATGTGTACACTGTCACAATTAAAAAGAATAATTTTAAAAACCAGTTTGGCATCCCTTAAAGGAAAAGGATATGATACAAGGAATAAATTATTAGCTTTGTGATTTTTGTTCTGCAGGCAGGAGATGAAAAATTGTGAGTCAAAACTTTCTCTAGGAATCTAAGATTCATGGAGGTTTAACACTGTAGACAGGGTCAGAAAAGCACATGGAGTAACCTGAGTCTGGGCCCAGTGAGCCCACCCTGAGGGCCTTTATGCCTGTCCTCCAGGCCCCTCTTGCTCACTTTTGTTTGATATGACTTCTAATAAGAATAAAGTACCCAAAACACTCCGAGATTGCAGGTGTGGATCACCAAATGACAGGGCTCCAGTTTACAAAAGGAAATCCAGAAGATGCACTGTCAAAAGGGAGGTAAAAGGTAAAAATGCTCAAAAAATTGAATTAGTTCATTGGACTTTACATAAGACATCAGGTTATTGCAAATACTGGCCTGGCATTGAAGAGAGGGGTGAAGTGGGCAACTGTTACTAGCAAAAAAGGAAGTGGAAAGTGGATATGCTCAGCAGGGAAAGGAAAGAAGAACAGAAATGGGAGATTCAGAGAAGCCAAGTGTCAAAGGTAGAACCAGAAGAAATGCCCACATACCTCAGGAAGCAGCAAGGGAGGGAGAGAAGCCAGGACTGGGAAAGGCAAAGAGCCTGGCACACCATTTAGGCCAGGAAGGAGCCTGACCGTGAGGCTCTTAATGGTGGAAAACGGCAACTTCAGACGCTTCTGGTCCAAAACAGTAAATGTAGAGCATGTTTCAGAGTATACATTTATGGAACCTTCGTGGTAGTGATGTGAGGTAAGCAGAGAATTGTCATTTTCCCAGTACTAAATATAAAGTGAATCTGACAATAGCAGTCCACTTCTTGAGGTCATGCACCTACAGTCAAGCCCAGATCTCCAAGTCCAGATTCTCCTACCATTAAAAAGGGAATAGGGTAGGAACGGCAGCTAGGTGCAGGCAAGGAATGAGTAAGAACTAAAAACATTCATGACACAAACTAAAAGCGCACCTGCTTTTTATAACCAGTATTTATATATACTCCTGGTTCTACACAAAATGCACCTTTTAGAAAATCTTTCCATAGTCTAAGCTCCAAATAATTGATGTTCTGCCAATATACAGTCAACCCTCCAGGTCCAAGAGGATTTGACTCTGTGACCTTTTCCCCTGAGGAGACCAAAATTCAAGAATGCTCAAAACCTTATATAAAACAAGACAATATTTGCATAGACGCACACACATCTTCCATATACTCTAAATCATCCCTGGATGACCTGTAATACCTAATATACTGTAAATACTATGTAAGTAGATGCTATACTCTATTGTTTAGAAAAAAGGACAAAAAAAAGAGTCTTCACATGTTCAATACAGGAACAATTTTTTTTCAAATATTTTTGATCTCAAGTTGATTGCATGCAAGGATCTGGAGCCCTGGCATGCAGGGCCAACTGGATATGCAAGCTCCAAATTAGTACATTTCATTTACTCCTACTTTTATAATAATTATATTGGATACATGGAAGGTGATTTAGAAACTGCAGTGATTCTGACTCACAGGGACTCATCTGCCTGCAGTTGTTTGGAGGGTGAAGTGACAACATTTTGGAATCACTTGAGTTACGATTGTGCCCATTTCTTGCCTCCTAGCTTCTGGTAGCAGATTTTTGAACTAAATGATGCATGGTGATAGAAAAGACAGAGAAGTAGAACTCGTCATACATCCATTTTGTCATCTTATGTGGCAGCTGGGATTTTCTTTGTGGGCGTAAAAGGTAAGATTGAAACAGGGTGTCGACTGTGAAGTGTAATATTTATTTTTGAGAATAAAAATTCTAGCATGTACCCAAAATACAGTATTATCCGAAACTTGAATAGTAGCCTTAAAACTTAAATGTACTCTCTTATTGAGATGGCAATGATGAGTCCTGATTATTACACAATCATAGTGAAAAGAACTGTGGAGATGCCACTTCTGGTGTCACACTTTCGGCATGTCACGTCCCAGCTGGATCTAAACCCCTGGGGGACCCTGGGCCACAAAGAATTAAGCTGCCACCTAGGCTTCATCCCTCCTCCCTTCGCTCTGCTGAGTTTGCATGTTCCCAGCGTGGAGATGGTACTGCTAGCAGAGAGCCCAGGCATCCCAGGACTTCTTCTATCGCCTCCCCGCTTTGCCTTCAAGAAAACATGATTTTTTAGAAAGTGAAAATATAGCTTCTGCTTTCAAACAGGCTCAAGATCCACATTCTGGACATTCTAAGATCTCAAGGTATAAGAAGAAAGATGAATCTTAAAAAGTATTTGTCCCAGGGAGCTACTGCAAATCACTGCTCATGTCTTCAAATGTAACTTGAAACTAGCAATGAAAGGCATTGATCATTTCAAACTCATCACCGAAAGGTTTATATGTTCTGTCACAAACCCTTTTGTTTTTGTCTTGGACAAAATTGACTATATACTACATAGTATAGTTTGCTTTAAATATTTACACTACAGTTTTCTTTTAAATTTACAATTATTTGATACACATATATACATAAACTACCCATGTACACAATGTGAATACTGCATCTTCCATACATATATACACATTTGATGATGAGATCCTTATGCACATTAATCTGGTTCTAATGTATATCAACATATATACCTGCTTATGTCTACGAAATGAAATGATGTCTGGGGTGGTGTTTGGAAGGAAATTCTAGTACGTGAATATGATGCATTTTCATGGTATAACAGAAAGTGAACGGTGTGCATGCATTCCCTCTCATTTCCCTCCTTACCAGAAAATGCAGAAGAGAATCTAGTTTCCTTAGAGGCCAAAAAGTACGCACCTTAAAAAAAAGATTAAAATAAAACTAACAATAATAGAAGACTTATTTTCAACTGAATATGAAACTGTCAGAGTTGTATGTTGAGTACATTGTAGGCAAACACCAAAACCCTACCCAGGAAATTCTAGAAAGTGCTTGTGTTGACTTCTAAAACATGGCAGGTGAATGAAAAGAACCTAAAACAATTCAGGCCCATAATATTCTGAGCCTGAACCTGCTTATACAAACCAAGATAACAGCCAGTCCTGAGTTTGAGGAACTAATCTAGTTCATATCTTAAATCCCAAGCCAGAATCAGAGTTATCTAGGGGGAATCCTAAAGAGATGCAAGGAGATACAACAACTTAAATTTCTATAAAATCTCCTTAAGTGTTTCATTTTGCTTTGTTTTGGTTGGTTCTGTTTTGTTTGTCAGTGCTTGCGGTCAAACCTAGGGAATACACAAGCTGGGCAAGCACTCCACCACTGAGGCTCACCCCCAAATTTCTTTCAGTTTTAACCTGATTTCAAAATCCTTAACTCATGCCAAATCTTCCTTGTCTGTGAAAAGGATTCTAGACCCTTAAGCCTTAAGCCTTGGCCAAATGCAGAAAAAATGACAGTGAGTCCATGCAGGCTAGTGTTGTCCAGTGATATTCTCTGAAGTTTGGCTTCATGTCTGTCCAAATATTTATGCCTAGATTCCCTGAGGTCTTCTATTAGCCCTTCTACCAATTTATGCCAGTCTTAATCTTCCCCTGACATTTCACCGTAAATAACACTCCCAGAGAAGATACACAGTGTGCTCTCTCTTGGTTCCACTAAGAACCTTCAGAAGGCAGGAGGTGGGTTCTTCAGCTAAGTCTTGATGCTTTTCTCCTATCTGACCTGAAGAGGTTTCCCTCTAATCTGAATCTTTGAAAGCTTCCTGTACTCATTACCTAATTTACATGTTTGACTCAAGGAGTTTTTTTCTTAAGGACATATATAGAACTTCTAGAGGAAACAGGACAGACATAAATATACTAACTTTTTGTTGAGTCTGTAGGTTCTGTGAACAATAGCAGTTGCTGATACAGATAGAACAATTGAAGAAGGAATTACTCTTTTTTATATTAACATTACAAGCACAATCTTTATGTTTATTCCATATCTGTTTCTGAAGAGCTTAAAAGCCTATTTTTCAGACAACATGAAGAGGTTTCCAACCCACTGTCCACACCGAGGTTGGTGAAAGGAACCTGGACTCCCGTCACCTTGAGTGCAGGATCAGTTTTTCCCTACACCTCCCACAGAGGTTCCAGAGTATGTCCTGCAGGACAGGACAAATAACCACAGACACTTAACTGATGTTACTGATGAGATAAAGAGATTCTCACGGCTGGGTTACTCTTGGTCACAGCACATAGATTTCACTTTGATTTCCTAAAGCAAGGACACCAACATCTGATTCTTCCTAGAGGATCCAATGGCTCCCCTTCTGAGTGCATCACTTGTGACAATAATGTGTTTTAATTTGAATGTAATTCACCTTTATGCTATTTTGTAATGACTTCAGAGTAAGAGATGTTCCTCTACTCTTTTTTGTATTCCCTGTGACAGGGTGTCCTGCATGAAATGCTGCGAAATTCATCTGTTTAATTTTTGATTCTGTGATTGACTGTGACATCCCATATCCTTTCTTAGCTTATGTGAGAAGGGTAAGGAAGGAGAAGTCAAAACTCTTTGGACTGCCTGGAGCTTTGGAAGAAAGGAAGCTAAATTTGGACAAAGACCAACAGAACTTGTCACATGTGACTTTTGCTTTTACAGTAATTTAGCATCCACACTCTCTTTGAGGAAGAGCTATCAGGTGACAATGAATTAGAGCAGGCAGTGCGGTAAAATGGTGATTTGACTCCCTTGCTGGTCCCCCTTTTTAAAAATACATACTTTGACATAGAAGTTACCTTCTTGACTTCTTGCTGGTGTCCTTTCCCAGAAGAAAAATGGAAAGGGTAGGCAACCTGTCTTGGACCTGGCTCCCTGGAAGCTGGAAGGAAGCTGATGCTAGGATAGAAATATGGATATTGGAAGCTACTGAGGACGTCCAGGTTGGGGAGAGGCATGGATGCAAACATCTGAGAAGTAGTGGAGCCAGCAGGAAAGGATCCTATGACAAAGAAATTCCTGGGACTCCAGGGACTCTGAAGCCACATTGGCCCATTGGAATTTCTCCAATATGAGACAGGGAGACTGGGGCTGTTACATCTTTTCAAGGAATAAATTTTGCCCCTCAAAATTCATATGTTTAACACTTTATCCCAATACCTTAGAACTAGGGTCTCCAATGTTTTCAGTATCAAGAACTGGTTTGGTGGAAGGCAATTTATCCATGAGCAGTGGGGAGGTGTCAGTATGATTCAAAGGCATTGTATTTATTGTGCACCTAAATTCTATTATTAATATGGTGTAATATATAATGAAATAGCTATAACTTACCATAATGCAGAATAAGAGAGCCCTGAGCTTCTTTTCCTGCAGCTAAACATGCTCATCTAGGGGGCAATGGGAGAGAGCGACACCTAACGTATATCCAGGTTACACCGCAGTCTCATTTTGGTTGCTGTCCTTTGCAACCTCAATTAGTTGATCCTCTTGTAGCATAGACAAGGCTTATCTATATGGCTTATTCACAAATGGGTGACAAGTGACAAATCCATTCCTTCCAGTTCAGGGGCCTTTTGTAGTTATGAAGTGTCTTAAGGACGTTCTCACTGCTGGGCTACAATACCCAATATTCACAACTTAAAGGAGGAAAGATTTATCTTAACTCACAGCTTTAGAAGGTCTCAGTCCATTCATGGGAAACTGGAAATGGTAGAAGCGCATGGCAGAAGCTCAGCAGGAGGAAGAGCTGTTCACAGCATGTCAGACAGAAAGCCAAGTGAGCAAGGATGGGCCGAGGTAGCATTATCCTTCTGGGTCATGTCCCAGTGTTTGTGACCAGGCCCCACCTCCCAGCACCACATGTTTCCATAGGCATTCCACAACATCCAAATACAGGAGGCTTTTGGGGGACATTCCAGATTCAAACTGTAACAGAAAGTTTTGCTCAAACTCTTAAAAGCTGAGACAGGTGATCAGGCACCAGTCGGAAGAAAGAAAGCTCTGCATTATTCAGGCTGGCCTTCGACTCACAGCAATCCCCCTGCCTCAGCCTCTCTACTGCTGGGATTACAGGCATGCTCCACCACATCCACTTTATATGGTGCTGGAGAACCAAACTCAAGGCTATGTGCTTGCTACGCAAGCACTTTAATCACTACATCATTCCTCCAGTCCTAGGTTATTCCCTTTCAAAATGTCTGCTAATATTTGAACACCAAAAATCATAATGTGGGAGTGGAGCCAAGATGGAGACTGTGAAAGATTATTTCATCAGCAGTTCTGCATAATTCTGCTGTAAGACAAAGATAATAGCAGAATTTCTTCTACAGCTTAGCCTAGGAAGGCAAAGGGTCTGTGAGACCTGAATGGTGACCACAGGGCAGGAGGAAAAGCAGTGAAGACCACTAGCAGGTGAGCATAAGTTCCTAGATAAGGAGAGGGCCTAGGGCAAGGCCTGGCAGGCTAAGCCTGAAGCTGCAGAGGGCAGTCGTGCTCAGCCATCCTGTGGACTGCAAGCCGCAGGTGTTGTCAGAGGATTGCAGTGAAGAAGGCAGTCAAGAAGGTGCCAATCTTAGGTCTCTGTACCCCAACTGGAGCCCTTGTCCCCAGATGTTAATACACTGATTCACTCTGGTCACAGGGAAGTCGAGACAGGCCCTGTCTCTAAGGCCTCAGTGCCTTGGGCCTAAAGACTAAAGGCCAGCCTTTGGTCACAGTGCTAGAGTCAGTGTTGGAATCATAGCCAGTGTCCGCTGGCAGGACCGAAGAGGGGAACTGAAAGTGCATTGTGAACCCTCCCATTAGACAGACTGTCAAAAATCACATTCAGATAAGGCAGGGACCTTCTTCACCGTTCACTATGTAGGGGAGGCAGCCAGAAATAGGGGAAGAGAAGAAGACTGTGCTCCTCCTGAAAGATCTGAGCTCACTGAGGTCAGATCTCAGAAATCCGAGGTCACCTCTCCCTATCCCCACAGCACAGATGTGAGAAGAACCAGCTTACCTGCGTGCGATGTGCACAGGAGGAGGAGAATGTAAGCACCTATGGACACAGGGCCACCCTGCCCTCACTTCAGGGCCATTCGACCCTACCTCATAGGAGCAGCAGGAAACACTTCAGGGTGGGACCTCTTTACAGTCAGGGTCACAGCAAGAAGAGGGGGAACTGGTTATACCTTCCCCCTTGGTCAGCAGGATCTAAGGTCTCAGATGTGAAGACTTCTCATAGAAATAATACAGGGGGTAATTTTTTTTGGACTTTAGGCTCACTCTGAGGGGTTTTTGTGTGTATTTTGAACATGTATTCGTTTCTGCTATTGATTTGTGGTTTATTTTTCTTTTTTGTTTCCTTTCCCTTCTTTCAGTTTCTTTTTTAGTTTGTGCATTTCTTTCTCTCTTAAGTAGCTCTTTAAGACCTTCTCGAGAGGCCTTTTTATAGATCCTCTTTTTCACTCATAACTCTCCTGGTTTCTTCTTCCATTTGTTTCTATTGCTGAAGTTTATCTGCTTTCTTCTGAACTGTGGTTGGAGCTCCATCATGCTTTCCTCTAGCCAATATTCTTCTGTTTTCTATCACATTCCCAAAGACAAACCTTAGTCTCAGTCTGCTCTCTCCCTACTCCCATCATTCTTTTTAATTGTATTGTCAAGTATCAATAACTCACAGTCATATGGCTTGACATGTTGGGAAGTAATAATTGTACACCACTTATCTAGACATAGATCATTAAGGTAGAGCTTTTTCTATATTATCAACAATAATCTAGTGTTACCTTCTAATACATTGCTAGTCAATTTTCTTTAACAGTATTGATCACACGTCTAGTGTAATAGTTGTATGAGTTGATAGCTTGTTATCACGTGTCTATATCTGATATGTATTGAGTTTAAACATTGATATGAATATCTGTCATACTGTTAAAGATGATCCAGCAGGTGGAGCCTATTAAGGGTTGATAAATTCTGGCAAATTGGGTTAGCCTAGGTAAGTAATATAGAGGATTATTTTATTAGTGATGATAATATAGTACTGATACCAGTGAACATTTCAATAAATTAATATTAGGTTTATTTAGATAGATAAATTGATGGTGTAGACTGTGTCTTTAAGTGTTAAGGGTAGAATAGCTATCGTGTTAAACTGGTTATAAGTTTCTGTTAGTGATTTGTTAGTCTTAGATTATGGTGTTAATTTTATGGTAAATTTGTATTCAAATTATGTATGATGACATAGACATTAATTTTGATTTTACAGTATCTACCAATAAATATCTTGCCTGTAGACCACACACAGTTCTGCAATCTGTTCCTTCTTCACCAAAAAGTGGAGGAGTTTAGGTAACCAGCAGAAGGTTGGCCATTGAGAAGACCTCCAAATTTAACAGCTAAGTAGGATAAAAACTGGCATAAATACTAACATCTGAATGAACTAAAAGAAATTCCAAGGAAAAAAAATAGCCTGACAGAAAAATCTGCATAGTAAAATCAGAGTCCATTGACATTACCTGATCTTAATCCATAGCAAGAGTTCCATGGGGAAACAAAACAATATATCACCTATAAAAGACCCAACTCCCCAGAAGCTGACATCATGGGCCCTCGAGTAGTAGAACCTACAGGAAAGGAAGGCAAAAAATAAGTGGACCTACTGCCCAAAAAGCTCAAATATGATAAGCTAAAACCAAATACAAGAGATGCTCAGTGACTTCAAAGAAGATTTATTTAAACAACAGTCTTGGGACTGGACTGGAGGAATGGCCCAGTGGTTAAAATGCTTGCCTAGCAAGTGCTACATCAAGGGCTAAGTACCCAAGTTTGATTCCCCAGCACCACATAATCTGGGTGAAGTGGTGCACACCTGTAATCCCAACATTAGGGAGCCTAAGACAGAAGGAATGTCATGAGTCCAAGGCCAGCCTGGTCTCCACAGTGAATTCAGGACGAGTCTGAGTTACAAAGCAAGACCCTGTCCTAAAAAAAAAAAGTCTTAGGGACTTCCGGTCAAGATGGCGGCTGAGTAACAGGGCTGCATAATGTCCCCTCATCGACCCACTTAAAAAGTCAAGAATTTAGTTAGAAAAAGTGTGTTCAGTGTATCTAGGAAAGAGAGGCACATCCCCAACAACTGAAAGGCGGCCAAGGGAAGGTCAGAAATTCTGAAGGATCATCAAAAGTGGAGGAAAAAAAATTCCAGCAGCCCAGGAAGCCACCACAGGCTGGCTGCAAATAGCTGGAGCTACAGGCAGCTGTGGACAGAGGAAAGCTCACGTGGGCCTGGAACATCTGACAGAGCTGGGAGAGGACGGAGCACCCCAACAACAGACAAGAGACTGCGGGCAGTTCAGAAATCCTGAAGTCACATCGAATGAGGAGGAAAAAAGCAGCAGACTAGGCACAGTCCAGAGCTGCTGGCATCCACAGACCACAGATGGAGGAAAGTCCTGAGCCAGAACCTCAGCCTGAGGTAAGCACGGATCCAGAGAAGTAGGAATTGTCGGCAGCTGGCTGCCCCAGCCTCCAAAAATCGATCTTGTGGGTAGTGTGTACTACAAACACAATGTGTGCTCCCCCTAGAAAAATGCCCTGGGAGTGCAGATCAGAAACAGGGCTCAACAGCCATCACAGGCAATGACGTCAGCAGGAGCCATTTTAAAAAGAAGGAAACAAACAATAAAAGCCCAAGACTGAACCCTTTAAAGTAAAAGAAAGCTCAGAAGAGCACATCAAAGCTTTGGGGGTCACCCTTAAACAGTGCCTAGGAAGAAATTGGCACAAGCAGCAGAGAGGAAAAAAGAGAGGGAAAGGCTGCTGATCCCCTGAATGGCTCAGGGTGCCTCTGCCCTGAGAGTGGAGAGCCCCGCCCTGGGGGAGGGAAGCCAGGCTAGACAGAGAGAGCTTTACTGAGTGGACCAGAGGGAACAAGACACCTCAAAAGGGGGATCATCACCCCGTTCCTCCGGCACGCGCCAGAGGATTCTGGTTCACCCCCGCCCTGCTATCTAGGATCAGGAAGTTCATCACCCATGCATACCGTACGCCAGAGACTTCCAGGCAATTCCATCACCCTGTCACTACTGAGCCCCAGAGGCTTCCAGAGGAATCTAGGACCGGGAATTCCATTACCCTGTCTGTCCCTTGGGCCAGAGGATTCCAGAGGCATACAGGACTGGGCCTTCACCAAACCCTTCTTTCCTGCACACCAGAGACAGCCAGAGACAGCAGAATCATGGGAAACGTGTTAAGAAAAAAATTTCCTACAAAAAAGACCTGACACCCCAGAAGATGATACCAGGGACACTGAAACTGCAGAATCCAAAGATAAAAATGGCAAAAATAATGGCAACTTCTGGGCCCAGATATTCAGCAAATTAAAGCAGGAATTTAAGCAAGAAATAAAACAGACAGCACAAGAGCTACACCAACACATAGCTAAGCTAAAAGCAAGCCTTGAAAAGCAAAAAGAGGAGACCGTAGAAGAAATGTACCAGAAGATAATGAAGGCAATACAAAAAATTAGAGAAGAACACAACAGAGAAATAAAAAAATTGAATGCAGATATTCAGGAAGTGAAAAACACAGAGGGAGTAATAAGCAACCACATTAAACATCTTCAGAATAGAATGTCAGACCTAGAAAATAAAGTGACTGAGCTGCAACATACCAGCCATGAAGAACAAAAAGTAAATAAAGCGAATCATTACAATTGCTGATAGATGATTCAAGGAGAAATAACCTCAGAATTATGGAAGTCCAGGAGAAAACTGAGGACAAAAGAAAAGGCATAAAGGAGATGCTTAATGAAATTATGGAAGAAAATTTCCCAAATCTAAGAAAAGAAATGAACATGGAACTACTGCAGGCCTACAGAACTCCAAACAACTTTGATCAGGAGAGATCCTCATCACGACACATCATAATTAAAATACTAGAAACCCAACACAAAGAGAAAATACTAAAAGCAGTAAGAGAAAAACAGAAGGTGACCTACAAAGATAAGCCCATCAGGATAACTTCAGACTTCTCAATCCAGACTCTAAAAGCCAGGAGATCATGGAGCAATGTCATCCAAGAACTAAGAGAACATAAATGCCAACCAAAACGGCTATAGCCAGTAATGTCAATGGAGAAATTAAAACTTGCCATGATATACAAAGCTTAAAGGAATTTGCAGCCACTGAGCCAGTATTGCAGAGGATACTTAAAGGAAACTTAAAAAGTGAAAGGGAGGTCAGCAACACCAATGACCCCAAAGAAAAAGCAATGACAGCTAGAGGTGAATGAGCTGAGAAAAAACTAAGGCTATGCATGAAATTAGGAATGAATTGATAGGTAAAAGGAAAACCAAATAGGGCGAAATGCTAATTATTAGTGAAATATGAGTAATCAATGTATAAACGTCAAAAAAAAATCTGAAATAACTGAGCATAGCTATTTATCTATTTATTTAATTGTAGAATACTTATGTGATACAGATTTAAGTTCATTTAATGTGGCAAATTGATAAAGTCTTAAGCTTGTTGAATGAAGCAATTCACCTTTTTGATGTTGAATGTGAGTTTATTCTCTTTGAGAGGCGGAAACATAAGCATCACCAAACAGCTTGGAGGAAAGGTAACATCTAAAGAGAAAATACTAGTTAAAAAATAGATTGACAATTAAATCATCTGATTGATATACTTTTAAAACAGTACCAGCTCTTCTATGAAATCTGTGAAATCTCCCTACATTATTATTATTAGCATTAGTATAGTAGTATGCAAAATAGAATAATTTCTAATTAACAATGCAACATGGGGAATTGATATAAAATCTCTTAAGAATACAAATGCACAAATATATGGATGGATAGACAAATAAAATTATAAAACAAATCTACCAGAAATATGAGTAAATAAGATATGAAAGTTTAAAAATTCTGAAATAACTAAATTTGCCTTCATATCTGTTACTTTAACTATATTTATGTGGTATATATTTAAGTTCATTTAATGTAGCAATGTGATATAGTTTTAACTTGGTTTTATTGTAATAATTCACGTATTAGGTCACTGATGAAAATTTATTCTAAGAAAACTGATTGATGTAAAGACAGTCCTGTGAATGTACAAATATGTACCTTCCAGTATTCAGCTAAGGCATCTGAAATTTAACTTTTTTTCCCTTCTTTCCCAAATTTACTAGTCTTTTGAACTACATGCTTGTAGTTATTTTCTAATGTGAACTGGTGGGTAAGGCCAGGTTTAAGAATAGCAATAAACATATAGCAAAATACAGAAAAAAAAATTTTGGTAAATATCCCAATACAGGGATTGGTTGGATTCAGAGAAGAGGCATCAAGATTTAACTACTGCGACCCATTTGAGGAATAGGAAGCTGAGTTAGAGTAGTGACTTAACTGAAATGATTTAGGTGCAGAAGATTAATATGTTAAGTACTGTATAGTTTCTCTGACTTGGAAAACCCGGAACACAGACATTCTATAGAACCACATGAAGTGATACCGGAGTTGGAGGAAGGGATCAGGCGGGGGTGGGAGGGCCAAAATGGGAAGGGATTGTAAAGTTGATATGAGACATATGTGCATAAAATACCCAAATTCATTGTAAACACTATGTATTATATATGCATATTAATAAATATAGTGGGGAAAAAAGTCTTAGTAGATAAAAACCTTAAGAATTAGAAAGAAGAGACTTCCAGTCAAGATGTCAGCTGAGTAACAGCACTGCACAATGTCTCCTCATCAACTCACTTATAAAGTCAAGAAGATAGCTAGAAAAAGCGTGTTTGGTGTAGCTAGGAAAGAGAGGAGCATCCTCCAAAACTGAAAGGCGACCAACAAGAGGCCAGAAACTCTGAAGGATCATCGAAATCAGAGGGGGGAAAAAATCCCTGCAGTCCAGAAAGCCGCCTCAGCCGGCTGCAAACAGCTCCAGAGGAAAGGTCGTGGGGACCTGAACATCTGACTGAATGGAGCTGGGAAAGGACGGAGCTGGGAGAGGACGGAGCTGGGAGAGGACAGAGCACACAACAATGGGAGAACAGGCTGTGGGCGGGTCAGAAGCAGCCCACTCAGCTCGGCCCCGAGCTGCCGGCACCCACAGATCACAAACAAGGTCGAGAGGCCAGAACCTGAGTCCCAGGTAAGCGCGGATCCGGACAACTGGGAATTATTGGCTGCGGGCAGCCCCAGCCTCAGAAGCACCAACACGCATGTGTGTGTACTACAAACGCAGCATGTGCTCCCCCTAGAAAAGGCTCCGGGATCCCAGATCAGAAACAGGACTCAACAGCCATGGCAGGCAGTGACGTCAGCAGGAGCCATTCTTTTTCTGCACACCAGAAACAGTCAGAGAAAGCAGAACCATGGGGAAACATGGTAACAAATCTTATAAAAAAGATCTGACTCTCCAGAGGAGGGTGCAAGGGGTGCTGAAATTCCAGAACCCAAAGAAGAGATGGGCAAGAAGGATGGTGACTTATGGGCCCAGATAGTCAGTGAATTAAAGCTGGAATTAAAGCAGGAATTAAACCAGGAAGCAAAGCAGGAAATAGAACAGCACAAGAGCTACAAGAACACTTAGCTAAGCAAAAAGCAAGCCTTGAAAAGAAATTACCGGAGACCAAAGAAGAAATGGGGAAGCGCAGTTACAAACCTCCTACAAAAAGACCTGAAACCCCAGGAGATGAAGTCAGGGTAAACAAAGATGAATATGGCAAAAATGATGACAACTTCTGGGCCCAGAAATTCAGTGAATTAAAGCAGGAAATAAAACAGACAGCAGAAGAGCTACACCATTACATAGATAAGCAAAAAGCAAGCCTTGAAAAGCAACTAGAGAAGACCAGAGAAGAAATATACCAGAAGATAATGAAGACAAAAGAAGAAATTAGAGAAGTACACAACAGAGATATAGAAAAATTGAATGCAGATATTCAGGAAATGAAAAACACGCAGGTAACAATAAGAAACCACTTTAAACAACTTCAGAATAGTATGTCAGACCTAGAAAATAAAGTGACTAAGCTGCAACATACAGGCTATGAAGAATACAAACTAAATAAAGAAAGCGAATCATTACAATGGCTGATAGATGATTCAAGGAGAAATAACCTCAGAATTATGGGAATCGAGGAGAAGACTGAGGACAAAACAAAAGGCTTAAAGGACATGTTTAATGAAATAATAAAGAAAAATTTCCCAAATCTAAGAAAAGAAATGAACCTGGAACTATTGCAGGCATACAGAACACCAAACAACTTTGATCAGAAGAGATTCTCATCACGATACATCATAATTAAAATTCTAGAAACCCACCACAAAGAGAAAATTCTAAAGTGGTAAGAGAAAAACAGAAGGTGACCTACAAAGATAAGCCCATCAGGATAACTTCAGACTTCTCAATCCAGACTCTCAAAGCAAGGAGATCATGGAGCAATGTCATACAAGCACTAAGAGAACATAAATGCCAACCAAGACTGCTATATCCATCAAAATTATATTTTAATTTAAAGGAAGAACTTAAAACTTTCCATGACAGAGACAGATTAAAGGAATTTGCAGCCACTAAGACAGTATTACAGAAAATACTTAAAGGAAACTTGGACAGTGAAAGGGAGACCAGTGACACCAATGATCCCAGAGAAAAAGCGACAATATCTAGAGGAGAATGAGCTGAGAAAAAAGTAGGTTAGTAGTCAGTGAAATATGATTAAATAAAGATAACAAAAGTTAGGAAATTCTGAAATAACTAGATCTGCCTTCATGTCTGTTGCTTTAAGTATGTTTATCTGGTATTGATTTAAGTTCATTTAATGTAGCAATGTGATACAGTTTTAACTTTGTCTTGTAGCAATTCACTTATTAGGTCACTAATGAAAATTTATCCTAAGAAAACTGATTGATGTAAAGATAACCTTGTGAATGTACAAATATGCACCTTCCAGCATTCAGCTAAGGCAAGTGACTTTTATTTATTTTTTTCTCTTCTTTCCCAAATTAACTAGTCTTTTGAACTACATGCTTATAATTATTTTCTAATGTGAGCTGGTGGGTAAGGCCAGGTTTAACAATAACAACAAAGATGTAGGAAAATATGGAAAAAAAAACTTTTGGTGAATATCAGAATGAAGGGATTGGTTGGATTCAGAGAGGAGATATCAAGATTTGATTACTGTGAACCCATTAGAGGAACAGGAAGCTGTGGTAGAGTGGTGACTTGAGTGAAAAGACTTAGGTGCAGAAGATTAATATGTTAAACACTGTATGGTTTCTCGGACTTGGAAAACCCAGAACACAGACATTCTTTGGAACCATACGAAGTGATAGCCGGAGCCGGTGGAAGGGACAGGGAGGGGGTGGGAGGGTAAAAGATGGGAAGGGATTGTGAAGTCAATGTGATACATAGATGTACAAAACACCGAAATTCATTGTAAATACTATGTATTACATTTGTATATTAATAAAAAATAGTGGGGAAAATGAATTAGAAGAAGATACACATAAAGAAATAAACGAGGAAATACAAGAAATGAAGAAACATTTTAGTACAGAAGTACAAACACTGAAAGGTTTCCAAGCTGAATTCCAGGATATGAAAAAGTTAGATGAAAACATGGGAAATGAACTCAAGCATTTTGAGGATAGATTATCAGATCTTGATAATAGGGTTGACAAACTGGACCATATGGCCAATAATGACTGAAAAACAAAAAGTCAAGAAAGAGGCTGGATGCAACAGCTGGTGGATGACCCAAAGAGAAACAACCTCACAATTATGGGAGTGCAAGAGAAAATGAGGACAGTGTAAAATGTATAATGAAAACGTTCAGTGAAATTATAAAAGAATTTTCCCCAAGTCTAGGAAAAGAAAGTAATGTTGAGCCTCTGCAGGCATATAGAGTGCTAAGTAACTTTGAGCAGAAAAGACCCTCTCCTCAACACATCTTGAAAAAAATCCTACACACCCAACACAGAGAATGCTATAAGCTGCAAGAGGAAAAGATAATGTAATTTACAAAGACAAACCTTCAGAATAACAGCATGTTAGCAATTAGTGAAATGTGAATAAATAAATAACTTATGAGAGTTTAAAAATCTGAAATAACTAAGCATGCCACTCTATTGCTTTAAGTGTAGTATACTTATGTGATACAGATTTAAGTTCATTTAATGTAGCAATTGGATATACACTTATGCTTGTTTAATGTAGCAATTCATTCATTTGGTCATGGATGCAAGTTTATCCTAAGAAAACTGATTGATGCAATGACAACCTGAATGTCTTCTGAATGTACAGACATTTACCTTGCAGCACTCAGCTAAGGAATATGCAATTTAACTTCTTTCTTTTTCTTTCTCATGTTTTCTAGCCTTATGAATTTCATTGTTATAGTTCTTTTCTTATGTAGGCTGATGGGTGAAGCCACATTAAAAAATCTCAACAAAAATAGTGAGATACAGGAAAAAAGAACTTTTGGCAAATCACTCCAATAAGGGCTCTGCTGGACTCAGAGAAGAGGCATCAAGATATGGCCACTGCAGCCCATTCTAGGGGTAGGAAGCTGAGTTAAAGAGTGATGATTTGAGTGGTGAAGCGAGTCAGACACAGAAGAGTAAATATGTTAAATATCACATGGTTTCTCTGATTTAAGAAACTCAGAACACAGGCATTCTATAGAACCAAATGTGCGTGATTGTGGGAGTTACAGGGTGGTGGGGAGGTTATGGGAAGGCCAAAAATGGGGATGGAAAGAATATTAATATTGATAATTATATATATGTGCACAAAATATTCAAGTTCACTATAAACATGTATTGCATATATATATATATTAATAAAATGGTGGGGGTAAATGAACTGAAAAGAAAAACAAATGAGAAAGAGCTAACTGCATAAAGGACAGATATGTATATGCACCAATTTCTTAAGTTGATTGGTATTATTATAAATTGCAAATAATAATAAAAAGAATAAACAAAAAAATAACTGCAGACTTCTCAGCAGAAACCTTAAAGGCTAAGAGATCACAGAGCACTATCATTAAAGTGCTAAGAGAACTTAAATGCCTACCCAGACTATTATATCCAATAAAAGTATCCTTCAACATAGAGGTAGAAGTAAAATGAAAGAAATTCTTAACTATTAGACCAGCACTGAAGAAAACACTTAAAGGAGTCTTAGACAGAGATAGGGAGATCAATAGCACCGGAGATCCCACAGAAAAGTAAACCACACAAACAGGAGAATGGATTATCAATAGTATAGAAAAATAATCAATCCTGCCATTATAATGGTGACTGGATATAGCAAATACAATACTCTGTCAATGTTAACGGTCTCCACTCTCCCATTAAAAGACACAGATTGCCTGATGGGATCACAAAACAAAACTCAACAATTTTTGCTTGCCGTAGACACACTTTACCCATAAACAAACACCCAGAGAGCTGGAGGAAAAGTTCAGCTGTTAAAGTGCTTGCCTAGCAAGTACTGAGTACCTGAGTTCAACCCCCCAGCACCACATAAGCTCGGTGATGTGGCACTTACCTGTAATCCTAGCACTTGGGAGACAGGCAGGAGGATTGCTGTGAGTCCAAGCCTGGCCTATGCTACATAGTGAGTTTAGGACCAGACTGGGCTAGACTGAGACCCTGTTGCAAAAAAAGAAAAGAAAAGAAACACATAGGCTGAAAATAAAACGATGGAAAACAATACTTCATGCAACTAATCCAGAAAACAAGCAGGGGCTATCTATACTATTCTCAGACAGCAGATTTCAAGCCAACACAGATCAGAGGGCACAAGATGGATATTATATACTTGTTAAGGGAACAATCCAACAAGAAGCCATAATTATCAATATACATATACCCAAAATCAGGGCACCCTATTTTATAAAACAAAAACTACTGGACATGAAAAATCAAATAGGCCCAATACAATTATAGTAGGGGATATTTGTATCCCACTATTACAAATACACATGTCAACTATACAAAAAATAAATATTGTAATGAAACCACACTATGGAACAATTGGTATTAGCCAATATTTATAGTATTCCAGCCAATATCAATAGAATACCTTTTTTATCTCTTCAGCACATGGGTAATTTTTCAAAATAGGTTATATGATTGGCCATAAAGAATGTTTAAATAAGTACAAAAATGTTGAGATAATACTTTCAGATCATAGCAAAATAAAACTAGAAATCAGTAGTAAAAAAAAAACCTACAGAAACTATACTAACACATGGAAACTAAATAACATATTATTGAACAAACAATGGGAAGAAATCAAAAGCTTCCTACAGTAAAGTGACAGTGGAAGCACATCATACCAGAACCTGTAGGACCAAATGAAAGCAAAGCTAAGAGAAAAGTGTGTATCCATGAATACACACATTTAAAAAACAGAACGATCCCAAATAAACAATTTAATGATTCACTACAAGGTCTTAGCAAAATAAGTACAAACTAAATCAAAAGTAATCGAAAAATTATAAACTTTACAGATTAAATTAAATAGATAGAAACTAAAAAAGAATACATAATATCAACAAACTGAAGAGTTGGTTCTTTGAAAGAATAAATAAGATTGATAGACCTCTAACTAACCTAAACAAAATAAGTAAAGAAAAAAACCTATACCAATGCAACTAGAAATGAAAAGAGTGAAATTAACAATGGATTCTGTTGAAATTTGGAGAATCATAAGGAGCTATTTTAAAACTTATACTCCAGAAAATTAGAGAATTTGGAGGAAATGAGTAAATTTCTAGATACATACAAAACACCAAAATTGAACCTAGAAGACAGAAAAACCCCGAATAGACCCATAAGCAAGCATAACAATGGAGGCAGTAATAAAGTCTCTTCCTACAAAGAAAAGTCAGGACTGAATGGATTTACAGAGGAATTCTGTCCTTACCTCAGAGAAGAACTATCACCAGTACTTCTCAAACCAGTCTGTAAAACTGAAAGAGAAGGAACATTGCCAAACTAGTTTCTGGAAGATAAAATCATCCTAATACCAAAATCAGACAAATACTTTACTTGGAAACAGAGCTATATGCCATTCCCCTTAATGAATGTAAATGCAAAAATCCTCAATAAGATTCTGGCTAATAGAATTCAACAGATTATTTAAATGATCATACACCATGATCAAGTTGGCTTCATTCCAGGGATGCAAAAATGTTTCAACATATGTAAATAACATTATTTTCTCAGTAGATGTAGATGAAACCTTTGACAAAATTTATTTGTGATAAAAAAAAAAAAGCCTGAGGAAACTAGGATAGAAGGAAGGGCTTACCTCAAGCTGATGGAAGCCATTTACAACAAACGACTGCCAACATTATACGAAATGGGGAAAAATCTAAAGCATTTGCCCTCAAGTCAGGAACATGACAAAGATATCCACTTTCAGCACTTATTGAATACAGCACTTTAAACCCTAGTGACACCAATTAGGCAAGAGGATTAAACAAAGGGATGATGCATTGGAAAGGAAGAGGTTACCATTATATCTACTGCTGTAAGTGCAATATAGATTTAAGTTCATTTAATGTAGCAATTCGATATAAACAAGTTTATTGTAGCAATTCACTTATTCAGTCTTTGATGTGAGTTTATCCTAAGAAAATTGATTGATGTAATGATAACCTGAATGTCTTTTGAATGTACAAATATTTATCTTTCAGTACTCAGCTAAGGAATTTGAAACTTAACTTCCCTTTTTCTTTCTCACATTTTTTAGCCTTATGAATTACATTGTTATTTTTATTTTCTCATGTGGACTGGTGGATGAGGACATGTTAAAGAATTTCAAAAAAGATAGAGTAAGATATAGAAATAAAGAACCTTTGGCAAATACCCCAGTAAAAGGATCTGCTGGACCCAGAGAAGAGGCATCACAATGTGGCCACTGCAGCCCATTCTAAGGGTGGGAAGCTGAGCTAAAGAGTGGTGATTTGAGTAATGAAGAGAGTCAGACATAGAAGATTAAATATGTTAAATACTGCACGATTTCTCTGATTTGGGAAACCCAGAATATAGGCATCAAATCAAATAAGTGTGATAGTAGGAGTTAGGAGAGATGGGGAAAGTGTGGGAGGGGCAAAAATGGGAAGGGATTACAAAGTTGATGTGATATATATGTGCACAAAATACTCAATTGCATTGTAAACATTATGTGTTGCATACATATTAATAAAAATGATGGGAAAAAAGAAACGAAAGGTTAAACTAACCGTATTTGCATATGACATAATTCTCTACATGAGGACCCCAAAAACTCTACCAAGAGACTATCAGAACTAATTAACAAATTCAGCCAAGTTGTAGGATACAAAATTAATACAAAAAATCAACAGCATTCCTCTACCCTAACAATGAACTCACTGAGAAAGAAGTGAGAATAATCTCATTCTCGATAGCTCTTCAAAAAATGAAACACCTACACATAAACCTAACCAGAATAGTGAAGAACATCTACAATAAAAACTACATTGTGCTGAAAAAGAAGTGGACATTAGAAAATGGAAAGACATGTTCTGTTCCTGGATAGGCAGAATTAATATTGTCAAAATAGTCATATTGCCAAAATTGATATACAGATTCAATGCAACTCCTACCAAAACACCAACATTTTTTACAGAGCTTGAAAAAATAATTATAAAATTAATGTGGAACCAAAAGAGACCCAGTATAGCCAAGCAATCCTGAACAACAAGACAAAAAAGCAAGTGGCATATGATTTGGATTAGCAAGTTATATTACAAAGCAACAGTGATAAAAATCATATGATATTGGCACAAAAACAGACAGGTTAACCAGAGAAATAGAACAGAAGATGCATAGACAACCTCAAGTACCCTCATCTATCTAATCTTTGACAAAGGAACCAAAAATACACCCTGGATAAAGAGTAGCCTCTTCAATAAATGGTGCTGGGAGTGCATGTTACCCACGTGCCAACAAATGAATCTAGACCCACATCTATTTCCAAATACTGACATCAAATCAAAGCGGATCAAAGACATAGATATTAAAACAGAAACTCTTGATCTCATGGAGGACACAAATAGGTAAAACTCTTGAAGACACCAGCATGGGCAAAGGCTTTCTCAGTGAGACATCTGATGCAAAAGAAGTAATCCCCAAGATCAACAAATGAGATTATTTCAATTTAAAACTTCTGCATGGCAAAGAAAACAACAAAACCTGCAGAACAGGAAAAAAGAATGTTTTACCACCTCCACCTCAGACAGGATACTAATAACTACAATATATAAGGAACTGAGGCAAAATAGACCCCTCAAAATCAAAGACTCAATTTTAAAAATGGTCAACTGAAATGAATAGATAGTTCTCAGAAGAAGTACATATAGACAACAAATTCATGAAAAAGTGTTCAGCATCCTTATCCATTAGAGAAATGCAAGTCAAAAAATTCTGTGAGGCCATCTTGCCCCAGTGTGAATGACTTATGTATATTAGGCATTCATAAAGCAGAATATGGTGGTGAGGATGTGGGGGAAAGGAAGCCTTTTACTTTTCTGGTAGGGCTGTAAGCTGGTAGAACCACTACAGAAAGTAGTACTAGAGATTCCTCAAAAAAAAAAAAAAAATTTAAAATAGCTATTCCATTTGACCTAGAGAAACATTTTCTGTGTTAGTTACTTCTTCTTTCCTGGGACAGAACACCCAACATGCACAAATTGGAAGAGGAAAAATTATTTAGCTCACAATTTAGAAAGGTCACAGTCCCTTCACAGGTGAGCAGCTGGGAAAATGGTGGAATCACATGGCAGGGCTCCAGCTGCACCAGAGCTCCAGAAGCAGAGATCCTCACAGCATGGCAGAACAGCAACAAGTCTGAGAGGAAGGGGGAACCAGCACACACCTCTCCAGGTCAAGCCCCAAGCATCTGCCTCTTCTAGTACTGCCCACCTCCCAGCAATACACAGTATCCACAGGTATATGCAGCTTTTGGAGGACACTCCAGATGTAAGCTACAACACTTCCCAAAAGAGTTAAAAGCAGCATATTACAGACAGACAAGTATACCCATGTTTATAGGAGCATAACTAATGATAGCAAAATCATGGAAGATGCCAAAACATCATCTATCAATATACCAATGATTTTTTTAATATATATACGGAATGGAATACATACGTATCTACTCTGCCATAAAAACAGCTATGAATTATTTATAGGTAAATGGACTCAACTTGAGAACATTATGCTTAGTGAAGTGAGTTAGACTTAGAAGGTTAAATATCTCATGGTTTCTCTAATATGAGAAACTCAGAGTGCGAATAAATAATACTATCAAACAAGTGAGATGTTGGAAGTCAGGAAGGATGAGGGAGTAGGGGGGTAAAAAAGGGGGAAAGGAAAGGAATGTGAAGTTGTTGGGATGGATATGTGCACAAAAGCCTCAAGGTTACCTTGTACCCATTGTGTATCCATATGCTAATTTTAAAAAGGAGGGAAATCACAATATTCACCCATGTCCCATTAACTCCAATGTGGTTGTTGTTGTTGTTGCTTAGTAATAGAGTTTCATTCTGTTGTCCAAGCTGGTTCTGTAGTCACTATGTAGCCCAAGCTGGCCTCGAACTCATGACAATCCTCCCGCCTCAGCCTTCTTCCAGTTTGGTTTGGAATGCAGTCATTTTTTTCTGCCAACTTGAACACAGTTAAGAGTCCTTCTGTAAGTGACAGATTGAGTTTGCTGAGCAGACTGAATAAATAAGCAATCTTTGCAACCCATTCTGTGTCACTGAAAATGGGTTTCCAGTGATGGCAGTTTTTCCCCCCATTTTTTTGACATGTATAAGCACAAAATTTAAGGTTTACAATGAAGTTAAGCATTTTGTGCACATACGTATCTTGTCAAGGTGACAAGGACTTTCCCTCTCCTTTCAACCCTCCCCCTACCCTTCCCCCATCCTGCCCAATCCCACTCACCTAGTTTCCTCTATTCTTCATTTTAAGTTCCATGAGATAGTTGTGATCTGGGTTTCTCATATCAAAGAGACCATTCAATATTTCACCTTCTGCTTCTGACTCACTTCACTAAGCATGATGTTCTCAAGTTTCCTCCATTTGCCTAAAAAAGCCTCCAAGCTATTGGACTTCATAGATGCATAGTATTCCACTGTGTATAAATACCACAATTTGTGTATCCATTGGTCTGTTGATGGGTATTTTGGCGTCTTCTGTATTTTAGCTGTCGTTAGTTGTGCTGCTATGAACATGGATGTACATGTATCTCTGTTATGCGTTGTTTTGACCTCTTTTGGGAATATTCCCAGGAGAGATATCGCTGGATTGAAGGGGATATTTATTTCTAATCTTATGAGAAACCTCCATACTGTTTTCTATAGCGGTTGTACCAATTTACATTCCCACCAGCAGTGCAGGAGGGTTCCTTTCTCCCCACAGCCTCACTAGCACTGATTGCTATTTGAGTTGTTGATATAGGTCAATCTCTCTGGAGTTAGATGGTATCTTAGCAATGTTTTGATTTACATTTCCCTTATGGCTAGGGATGTTGAACATCTTTTCATGTATTTGTTGGCCATTTGTACTTCTTCGTGAGTGAACTGCCTCTTCATTTCTTTTGCCCATTTTTCAATAGGGTCCTTAATTTTGGGAGGCTTGCTTTTCTTCAGGTCCCTGTATATTCTGGTTATGAGCCCCGCAACTGTTTTCTTGAAAGACAGCTCTGCAGTAGCTCTTGTAACTCAAAACCTCTGGCTCATGATCTCCCTTTAGAAGCCACCTTTAGAAGGGCACGCACTTGTGATAGTTCTAATCACATCCTACAACATGTTATTAAGTTCAGGCAGCATTTCTCTGCCAGGGAGCATTTCTCTACAGATGACATCGAGTGCAGACTCACAGTCTGAAGCAACCTCTTTGATCTAAGCAGTGAAATCAGAACTCTGACCAGTCCTCCCAGTCACCCCATCCCTGTATATAAGGACCCAAAAGGAAAAAGTCAGTTTTCCTGATATGTAATAATTCAGACGCTTGACCAGTTCTACAGCTGTGGTGTTGCTGGGAAATAGTCTCTCGAACATTTTCCTAAAAAACAAGCATTTTGTCTTGTGGTCTTGCCAGCCTATGACTTCTTAATCCCCTAACAATTGTGCCTCAATATCCTCTGCTACTTCACCACTTCCTGTAGTCCACACATGGCCCACCATTATTTTATTTATAGCTGAAAGCAACATACATGCCACTTTTTCAACTATAGACTATTCAATATATTCATGACAGATGTCCTTAGCAGCGGGCAAGATAACTAACTCTTTACCCATAGTAAAGAGCTTCTCAGCTCTAACAATGTGGTTAGCCACTAAAAATGACGCTTTCAGTGCAAACATATGTGATGAAGTTGTAGCCTTCAAAAAGCTACCTTCTTCCTGTTCACATTTTTTCTCATAAAAAGAAAACTTCCAAAGATAGCTGGGCATGGTGGTGCATG